>JAOBSW010000758.1:0-112567 GCA_026214975.1 Gentiana macrophylla | reverse complement strand
CCACATTAACCGTGACTCGCCCCGCCCCAGAGAACATCAACCTAGATCGCTTGGTGTGATTTGAGGCATGATGCTTGGTCGGCAAACGTGTGTAGAGAAAGCGTGGATTCATCTTCCCGCCCCACGACATTGCAGTTGTGTTGGTCCTTTGAAAAGGCTTTGCTAAGTTTAGCAGAGGGTGAATAAACTTAACACTTAAAACTTTTTGAGTTAACAAACTCAAGAATGTCAAGAGCTCACGCCGGGATCGCCAAATGATCTCGCCGACCACACCTAAGAGTCTCGCCGATGTGCTGATGTTATCGGATTTGTTGCAAATGAATATATTCAAATTAAGTCTTGTTACTTGTTAAAAAAGATGATATTGAATATTAGACACTCAAAGAGTGTAAGTGTGTGATTCAATGCTAGTTTCAGAGACACTAATGCGTAAAGTAAGTAGGTGATTTATATAGTGGTTCTAGTGGTGTAATCTCACCACCCACTCTTCTCCTGTGATGTTGAGGAAATTCACTAGAGATCTTTGAGGTTGCAGCTATAAGAATCCCTAAGATGTTTGTCCTTCACCAATATCTATGGTTTCACAAACTAATATTTGAAACAGTAGATTGTCGCCTCCAAAGTATTCCACTGGTCCTTGAAGGGTATGATTGCTCTTCACCACTTCTCCACCACAAATACAGCTTGACACCTAAGTGCTTCTCCTTCAAACAGGTTTCTTGTAAAAGAAAGTTTGAATCAAGTGAATGATTCAACAAATGCAAATTGACTGTGATGAAATGATAAGTAAAATTTGATGTCTTCAAGTCAGGTGTACTTGATGTAACTCTGATAACAAAGTTGCACTTGAAGAGTTTTCTCTCGACGTGAGCTTTTAGCTCAGATGTCAAGAGGTGAATTTCTTGATCGTAAACTTGATAGCTTTGAGTAGATTATTTGTTTTTCATCACTTTTCATCATCTTCAAACCGAGTCAAGTCCTCTATTTATGTAGAAACATGTGACTTTTCTTTGAAATTCAAATAGCCGCTTTCGTGATTTGTCTCCACCTTGACTTGCTTTTTCCGGATCGCTCATAGTCCGACACTACGCTTACTTTTTTGTTAGTTTTCATCCGCTCCACCTTTAACTTATGTCCATTGGTTAATCCTCCGAATCATCCTAACGTTTCTTTTATCTTGGCCATTGGTTTGTTGACAATATCAAAGCTTGCAATCCATCCTTATCCTTGTAATCTTCCAATGTAACCCTTGATTAAATCGAGAATTATAATCAAGACATGTTTGACTTATTTTAGTCCACTTACATGTACATATTCCACACCGGCTTAAGTCATTGTGTTTCAATAACACTTCACCGATCGCTTTCATCTAACTTTTATTATGGTTGTAGAGTACACCATTTTGATTATAACTAGTTCTAATCACCACTTAACATATGGAACTTAGACCTTGTACACAAGGTATATGTAATCGCTTTAGTCATCATGCATTTCCTTAAATTTCCGATTCCATGTCCTGACTTTAAATACCAAGTTTGATCCCTTAGCCTTCAATAATCGAGTTTGACTCCTCAAATTTCGCCTTCAAAGATGTTCCTAACTAGTCTCACTGACTTAGTTACTTCTATCGATCTAGACAGTCTCATTGATACAAATAATCGACTCCAATTACAATGCTTGTTTGATCAAATTCTATACAAAGATCAAACTCTAATAAGCCTATACATTTGATCTAGACATCTTGTTGCCTTTGCTCAGAATAAATAGTCTGGCACTCATCATTAAAACTTAAAATATGTCCAACAAAGTTGTTCTCCAAAAAATTGTGGGACTCTCATAGAATTTCTCTCGCTAAAACCACCCTCGAAATAGTTAGCAATCATCTCAGATCCGCTTCATATCATAGATGTCGAGGATGAAGAATACTCATCCGGACACATAGGTGCATGGCTAACACCCAAACATGTATAAAACGCGCCTATCGTGGAAATCCACTGACTCCACGGACTATAGCAAATGTAGCATCCTCGATTATGCACCACGTATGCGATAAAACTCCTGCACTTGGGCAGGTGGCATTGAACCTAGCCGGAGGGCCGCCTCGTGATGCTTAAGAATCTATGGTAAAAGCATACCGCAAATCTCCAAATCAACTCCCTTCCTCAGTAACATGTCTCGCATTCCAATGCCCTCGAAATGACTTATCAACTGCAAGGACGCGAATCGCCAACCTCGCCAATTAAGGGATTGGCATCACCTTGAACCTCCTATCGATCATTGAGACGACGACGTATGGTCGCATTTCGTGACTATAGAGATGATGAACAGAGATCACAAAAAAATTATAGGCTAAAACTAGGCTCGATATACCGGGAAGTGGGCACAAAGAAATTGAGGCGGTTTTTCTCGATTTTCTCGATTTTCCGAAGTGGTTGGCGTTATATTGAGTAGATCTGATATACCAAAGAGCTAGGTGCACCGAATCGGAGATGAAAACTCCGAGTCAGATTTGGGGTACTATTTGCAGATGACGAACAACAACAATAATGGAAGCAACAACAACACAGAGCAAAAGCAAAGACCGAATTCTATTTGTGGTGAAGGTAGATGATGGGTAGGGTGATTTTAGATGGTGGTTTATGGTGGTGTTGTGGGTGGTGATGATGGTTTTGAAAATGAAGAAGAAGAAAAATATAGGATTTTTGGTGATTGAAATGGTGAGGAAATGGTAGTGATGGTGGGTATTTAAATAGGGGAAATCAAAGATGGAAGGGTTATATGGGAGTGGGAAATGGAGAATGGTGGTAAGTGGATTGAGCCAGGAATTGATGGTGGAGTGGGAAAGGAGAAATTGAAGGAAAAGAGGGAAGAATGGGTGGCAAAGTCAGCTTCGCCAATGCCCGATGCAATGCGGCGCACACCACGTGCCATCGTAAGCATCCAGTTCAATTCGACTTCTAAAATTGTGGTTTACCCAACTCGATATACCGCCTATGATGTGGTAAATCAAGGGTACCTTTTCCAAATTTTTTCAAACTCCAATCCAAAGGTATCCTCCATTGGTTCTCACTTCATTTTTACTCCTTTTACTCCTTCATGACCAATTTCGACTTTTTACTTGTTCTTTCCCGACTCACCTAACCTACTTCACTAGAACATCCAACGAGAAAAACTTCCCACCATCCATTGGTTTATGGTCTTTGACGCGTAGGATGAAAAAGCTCGCCGCTTCTCCACCTACTTTTATTGACTCGCTACCTAAAAGGTAAAGAGTAGTTCTGAGTTTAGATTCGCCACCTTGACTTTCTTCTTACTTCTCCTAGTCGATCCTCGACTTTCGTCCGCCAAACTTGCAATCTCGAGATCTTCGCAGTATGCATTTCCTTTCTTTTCTACCTATGCCCTTCCGGGGCTTTTTGAGCCGAGGAAGAGGCATTTTTCTTTCCGCCAAGAAATACACCTTCTCAGATCTCCATTGTAGACTTTGAGCCTTCTTCCTTGCACGCCTGGCCTTCTGCCAAGCACTAGAATTCCCTCGCCTACTCCGAGATTTATCCTTAAAGCCCAAAGAATTCACTTGTTTCAACTTTTGAATCCAGACTTTCACCGCATTGCAAGAATGTCGATATGTCCGCTTTCTTTTGCTTATTTTCATGAATCTTCTCATTCATCTCTCTTGAGTAAAACATTCATGAACTCCTACTCATTGGTCTTTACCACAACTCTTTTCTCGCCTATCCCGCACATCTTCTATTTCGATGATTCTCACTTCTGTGAGCTTGAGATAATACGGCACTCTTCAGTCGATTGGGTAGAGGCTCTAGGATCCTAAAGACTCGAGCATCATTATTGACCCTTAATAGTTGATGTCGCTATACCGTGAATCCGTAATGGCTCACGGTCGCAAAAATGGACGCCCCAAAGAAACATTCGCACTGGTCATCGTGGAATGTCCAAAACTAAAAGTCAAGAGGGGGAGAAACTTCCCACGCTTTAGTTTACAATTTTTTAGCTCACTGAGACCATGCTCGACTTTACGATCGACAAATACGATACCGCACTTCCGGTTCATCTCAACTTGAAAGTTTATGTCCTTGTAGAGTGAAAAAGGAATAATGTTGCAAAATGAACCGGTCGCACATCACTAGTCCTAAAGATACTCCATTTATCGAGATAGGGAGCCTAAAGGTGCCTGGGTCTCTTAGTTTGACTATTACATCTGAGTCCGGTTTGTCCTCGGACTCAGAGAACATAGTGTCAGGGTCTTCTTCCGGATCGGAGTCGGAAGATGGTACATCTATTGTTAGCATAAAAGACTTACCTTGGAGGAAGCTTTCATAGTCCTTCAAGATTGCTTCTGCTTCCCTTTTTGTTCTGCCCTCTTCCTCCTCCAGTTCCACTTGTTTCTTATCTTTCTGGTGTTGCTCATATACCTCAGATCCTGGATATATCGAGACGGGTATGACATTATGAATCGTAAGGCAGGTCGTACCGGGTCTAACTCTTGGATTTCCAAAATCTTTTCTAAGAAGAGATAAGAATGCTCCCATACTTCCTCAAGAAGAGACAAAATAAAAACGAAACACGGTTACTAATCTCTGCATACACTGGGTTGCACTCAACCATCGTGGGTACCTACTAACTAAAAACTAACAAGGATAAACACAAAAACACAAAGAGGATCAGAGTTTGAATTTCTAGAACTCGATTCACCGCAGTTGACACCACGCTAACCGCCTTGATTCTCTCTTTATGATCTCACAAGACAGTGTGAACATACATAATGACTCAAAACCTTGTTAAAATAATATACAGTAAAAACGAATAATTTAAATGAGATATAAATGAATTTATTAGTAAGGTTGGCCATTGTCCCAAAACGGCACCAAAACTTGATGTCGCCCGTGAGGTCGCTTATGCTAGCAAAGAGTACTAGGTCAATCGTAGATAGCAAAGGTGAATCAAGGTCGATCCTAGAGACAATGCAACTAAGAAATAAATGCACTTAATCTAACTAAGAACACATAAATGGTCATTGGCCAACATAAGAACGGAAATAAACACGATATTCTTCCCTTCCCAACCTATCACACAACTTGGTGTGATTAATCTTCATGTGTACTTCCCTACAAGAATTACCCCGAATCAATCAAAACAATTTATTAACTCGCTTTAGCTACGGGTAAAGTCTCCTAACCTTGTCTACTTCTATTAAAAGGATAGTAAACGCCTCATGTGTAGTTAACCTCATTCGTTGGTTGTATTAACTTACATGCAATAAGTACTTCAGAAAGTGCCGCTCAAGACCTAGAACCTCCATAAGTAGCTATCGTGGATTGACTAGCACGCTCTAGAGATCGATCCGCATTTATGTCCTAATTAACACTTCACTTTATCGCCCTTCATGTTAATTTACGATGTACGCATGCTAAGATTGGACAGATCTAAACTATCATGAATTAAACCTGCTGATCAACGAAATGACATTGAGTCTCCGGGAAGGTGACCTAAAAGTGCCTCGATTTATCGCATATAGACCCGGATCGTATCGCATGGTGGTTCTTAATTTTGGAACTACATTGCTTCTGCTATGATTAATTCTCGTAAATTACGGGTTACACATTCAGATTAATTACAACACGAGAAGCAAGTAAATCTACCATAACTAAGACATAAAAGGAATATTCAAGCTTCATACATTCGGTTATGGAGATCTAACTTGATCTACCTGCTTGAGACGGCGTGGAAGAGAGAAACTGAGGAACAACTCACAAGATCAAACTATAAACTTTTTATTTCATAAAACTTGATAGATTATTCTAAGATATGTTTACAATGAAATGCCAGTGGGCTTTATATAGATAGTTTAGCCGATATAAGACTCAATAAAACCCTAGCCGAATTTAGTAAAACGCTGTAGGTTTAATTTTGTGTCTTCTAAGAAATCGGTAAGTTGGTGAAGGGCCTCGGATATCGAACCCAACTTCAACTCCTTTATTTGAAAGATCTCTCATGGACTCTTCCAACTTGGCCCTATGACTTCCATTGGTCCGCATCCATGTTTTAGCCGCCTCCGCATTAAGCGTACTCCTATAAAACATGTAAAACAACGTAGAACGATATCAATCCACGGAGAAATCATACAAATGCGTAATCAACGCTCAGAGAACACTCATTATGCAATTAACATGTATTTCTCATCATATTCAACTTATCTTTCCTCTCCCGAGCATAATTCAGTGGTAAATAAATGTGTAGTTTAAGGTACTAAATATCATGTTATCACCGCTACTAAATTACAACCAATCAATTCGCCACGAAAGTTGGACAAACAATAGTTGGCATTCAAGCTAATCACAATCGCCCACGACGGGTATTCTCATGCCACCCACAATGTGCTATAACCGCCTATTAAAGCGCAGCGTGTTTCACTCAGCCGAGATGTCACTTGTTTCTAGATCTACCTTCTTTTACATTTTCTTTTCTTTTGCTCGACAACGAGTGTCGTGATTCTTTCCTTTTGCTACATTTTCCTTGTCGTGGGTTCGCTAGTCAAGGTTTTGAGGAGGCGATGTTGTTTATTTTCAAATGCAAGACGGACTCAGAGTCGGGCTTTGGTACTTGGGAGTTTCACCCATTATCTTGAAATAAAATAAAATTATTTGTTAAAAACACTCGTGTGGATACCCAAAGTGAATCTTTCTCACATTCTCATTTTATACCATGCAATCAAGTAGTATATATATTAATAGGTAAATTTTATGGTGATCAATGATGAGAGTCAACCTTACTATGCTCCAAAGGCTTGTTTTGACCACCGCTTACTACACTTTGGATTATTTTGGGTGTTTTTAGACCTACATTAGGTAAAATTGAATTGCACGCTCACTTACGTAAACCGTCATATGACGGTAAACCTTGGCATTTTACGGTGATTTTAACTCAATTGAGCCCTATCTTTCTTTAAGTGCATTATGCCCGGTATGTTGGTTGTTGTTCGCAAAAACACGCTTTAAATTTATAATACCAAACACCCCAAGTATAAGGATCGTAGTAAAGGATGTTATCGGGTCGCCCTAAGGGAATGGAACGCTTATCGAATTCAAATATAAACCTATATCGATTATGTCATCGAACTACTACTAACCTAAGGTTGAAACTAACTAAAACCTAAACCTAAGAATCAACCCTAAAACTAAAAGTAAAACAAAATAAAATAGGCTGAAAAATAAGAAAATGGTAAGGATGGACGAAAGCCGCTCACTAAAGTGAACGAGCGCCTGGAAACTAAAGCTAACGGACGGGCGCTCGATTTCACGGACGACGAGCCCCAATATGAATCGAATGTAAAATATGTAGAAAATCACAAAGAAACTAGGGTTCTAAAACTAAAACTTAACTAAAGATTAAACTAATGATTTGATTAATAAACAATAAAGGAAAACACAATGAGGCGATCGATTCCACCCATCAACCAACAACTCAACTAGATGATGATTTAGAACATAGTTTTTAGTAGTGATTTTTCACGGATCCAATTAGATATCTCTAACTAAATTCTGTGGTTTCGCTTTATCTTTTCAAGTAAATCGAACATGCAATCAAAACGAAATCACGAGATCGCTTCAAACTCTTACTCAACTAACCATGCCTAATCTCTTATAACATGATTAGATGCATCACTTAAACGAAAGAGAACTCAAATAAATGTATTTTCGTAAATTTATTCAAGCATAAAGATAGATAAATAGATCGCTTCATAGAATTGATAATTCAACAAAACATGGCAATGTAAAACAAATAAGTAAAAAGTGATGAAAAACTAGATCTTAAACTCACTAAACATCCAAAGATCGAACTCTCTAGTTGGTTTGTTGTTGATGAGCTTCCTCCGTCGACTCACCGCAAAGCTTTCTAGCCAACAATCATGGTGAACAAGATTGCCGGATTGGAGAAATTCATCTCGCGTAAAAAGGCTTGTGGGCCGCAGCTTTTTGGTGTAAAATTGTGATCTCACCATGTGGTATGAATTAGTGGTTAAGAGGTCAGCCGCTATATATGAGTTTTGAGTCGGTTATGACTAAGTCGGCAATGGACGCCACCGCTTCAATGGACGCTCGCTCACTCAACTTGATGCTAATCAAACGCTGCTCGCATCGCGGTTGACTCTCTCGCTCGATTTTGGCACTTCAACGCACGCTCCATTTCACCAAACGCCTGCTCATAATGGACGGAAGATGGACGCCGTCTCGACTCCGCCTGGATCGACTTGAACTTGATTTCTTCATCCTCATCCAATTTCTTCAAGCCAATTCCAACTCTATCTCTTATAATTCGACTTGAGCTTCATTTATCCTCATTATATGCACGAAAATTAACTCCTACATGATAAATAAACAACGCAAAAATGTAATAAAATCCAAATAATAATAATTCCATTAAATTAAACACTTAAAATCATCAATTTTGCATACAACCCTCTTAAAATCATCTTTATTAAATAATTACACTTAAACCCTTAATTCTTATATAAATTACGCAAATGTGGGGAAAATAGTAATGAAATAAACCTTTAATAATCATATAAATATGGCCTTAACAGTTGTCACGTGAAATGCAGGAAATATGTGTCTTATGAGCCCTGAAGACAATGCATGAGGCTTTGAAAGGTGAAATCACGGCTCGGGAATGAAAGAAACGAAGAAAAGTGAAGAATTTGGCTCCTGGGCATGTTTGGAGCGTACAAAGAGGATAAGTGTGCGCCAAGTGGAAAAAGAATGCCTGTCAGATTTAGAGATTTCAATCTCAACAGGCGCCAAAGTGGTCAAGTTTACACGTCTGAAGGCTAATAACACTCATCAAGTTTATTACGAAGTTTTACTGCAAGCGCCTAAACATGAACATCAACAAGCTTCGATCGCTTTTATCATATGCCAAAATCCCAAAGAGACCGATTCCATCTTTTGTCGAGTCGCTTAAACGCCCGCCAAAAGAGGATAAAAGCACGCTAATGGCCGACTTCCCGCACAATTTTGAGAGCATATAAATAGCTTTTTGCATAGAATTTTACAGCATATATTAGAATATACTTTTAGGTAGCTTTCTTTGGCCGAATTTCACACTTTTGATCCCTGTAGATTCACTTTCTACACCATATCCTCTTAGATTAAACATAGTTTAGCTTAAATTGATATAATTCCAACTTTTCTGCATTTTGGTAATTAATTTCATTTTCCATTTATGGCTTTAATTTCATCTTTTTCTAGTAATATAATGAGTAAACATTTACATAGCAAAATCATGTGAAGATTGATGAAATCTCCCTTTAATTGATGAAATTGGGAATGCATAGTGCTTAATTGTTGTTGTATCGATTTATATTCATGTCTTAATACTTGTGCTTAATGCTTGAATTGACTTGATTACTTGATTCATAATCTCACACACCAATTTTATAAATGTATCTCAAGGCGCCGGTGTGGAAAGGGGTTCTAAGATCGTTATTTGAGTTGTTTAGATTCGATTAAGTAACGTGGTTTGTCGGTGTTAATCGAGCGACTTTAGTTCTTAATCTTGTTTTGTCAATTAAATTCTTAAAGGTAAACTGTTGACCCGGGCAAAGGGTGTTTGATTGTTGCATGGAGTCTTACACTATTTTAGGAGTTTGCACCCACGAACGAGTCGATATAGTCGTTAGTTGATTGGTTGGTAATGCCCATTCCCGACACTGATTGATTGAGAGGCGAAAGTAATCAACCGGATCATGATTTGGCTATGTTCCTCTCTCTCTCTCTCATATCTTTACTTTATATTGCATTGTAGTGTTAGTTACAACTTGTTTCACCATTGATTAACCTAAACTAAGTTCAAAATGACTTCGTACTGATTGATTCCTCGGCGGATACAACCTTGCTTTCCTACTATGGTGCATCCAACCCGCACAATCGCTCGGTTAAGGTTGACGTCATTATTTCGGTCATTAATCAATGACCACCAAATTCAAATTTGAATTTAAATTGTTCTACATACAAACGAACATTCAAGTGATAACATATGTCCTGTATATTTTGCATTTTAGTGTTTTTGACATTTGTCTATATAAGTCTTATATCTTGTAACTTAAATCTATGCTCGTGGACGGACTCAAAGATAGTTATGGGTGGGGTCCATGGACTCCACTCAAATTTTCAAGCTTAATTGGCTAATATACCTCTTTAATAATATTAAAATTGTGTATGTATATCATTTAGACAATTTTTAGTTTAATGATCCATTTAGTTCAATTGTCGAAAGCTTTATCATTTATTTTATTGTCATGGGTCTGATCCGCCACGCTACCACATATTTTTTGTTGTAGAATGCAAATGCATCTCTTCTTCTTTTTTTTTCCTTCATTTGTCCTAACAACATCGTGCCTTGAAATTATTGTGAATAATGGCATTTGTTAGAGATAATGACAAAATTGAGTCAAAAGTTTATTTAGATAAACTTCTACCTATCATCTATTAGTCTATAAATATTGTAATTGTGTTCATTATTATTAATCAATCAATGCAATCACTTTTATATTTCTATAGTATGGCATCAAAGCTTTTAATGTCATGGGTTCGAATCGCCATGCTACTACATATTTTTTGTTGTGAGAATGCAAATGCATCTCTTCTTCTCTTTTTTTCCCCTTCATTTGTCCTAACAACATCGTGCCTTAAAATTATTGTGAATAATGGCATTTGTTAGAGATAATGGCAAAATTGAGTCAAAAGTTTGTTTAGCTAAATTTCTACCAATCATATATTAGTCTATAAATATTGTATTTGTGTTAATTATTATTAATCAATCAATGCCATCACTTTTATATTTCTATATTATGGTATCAAAGCTTTTCAACTAACGCCATCGATCCTCGGTCAATTGAAAAGAAATTCGCTTGGGTGAGGTTTGTCACCATAACTGCATCTAACCTCACCCGCCTTAACGCGCTTTCTTTCATTTGAATATATATTGCGGTGGGTCGCCAAGCCACCAAAAATAATTCACCTACAACCTCTATAGCTAGTATAGTAGAAATAGGGGCTCTAACTTACAGTGAACGGTGGATTTATTTCTCCTAAAATTGTGAATATAAAAGATATTCGGTTTTTTATATCCACTTCTTAAGAATAAAAACAAAATAAAATCAAGAAAAGCTCCGTGTTCGGATGGTTTTGCATCTTTAAACAAAAACAATTTATAAACCCTAACCTATATGCAAAACTAACTCCTAACCGGCCGAATACCGGTAATTGCTAAGAAAGCCGGATAAGTAAAGGGTCGATCCACAGTGGAATCGGGATGTTGAATCTAATCTTATTAATTCCTTAAATTGTTACTTACGAAAAACAAATAAACGAAAGAACAAACATAAAAACACATAGAAAAATAAACATAAGCTAAGAATAATAAAACGACCTAAACTAAAGATACATGGGATTAACATTACACAAACTAAGTGATTTCAATCCAAGTTCATCTCATGATTCTAATTCGATATTGTGGTTTCACCTTTACACGAGATACAAACTCCTAATCTCTTAGTGAACTGCTTTCAAGCTATGAATTCATAATCTCTTAGTGAATTCAATTATCGATCTCTCCTCTCTCAATGTCGAGACCAATTTCCATACAAAACGGGCGTGTAGATTCAAGTTAACTCGATTTTAGAATCTAGCAACCTAGATAATTAACCAATTAATTTGTCACGAATTAACGACAAAGATCCGCTTTTCTATGGTGATCTAGCCTAACAACGACTCTCATCAACGTTAGACAACAATTAGCAACCAATCTCTCGATCTAGTCACACAATAGCATCATAAATCATAGAAAGATACAAAACGAATCAAGGATCATAAAAATAAACAAAGGATTGAATAAATTAAAAGATAAACTCACTTAGTTTGGTACAATGGATGATCTCCATGAATCAACAAACGAAAAGAAAATCATCTTATCTAATCTCGATCACCCGAGCACAAGCGCTCGGGTGATCGGCCTTGAAAGCTCTCGTAAGCAAGCGGCCGCCGCTTGATATTACGCGGTCAGCCGTGGTTATATGAATTCCTTAGGGTTGAGATATGCGGTCAGATATATAGAAATCGAGGCGGTTTAGCCTAAGTCGGCCGTGGACGCTGCTCAAAAAGCGGTGGACGCCCGCTCACATAAAAATCAAGACTCGCTCGATTTTCCTCCTCGACGCCCGCCCATTCCATCAACGCCTGGCCCATTCTCGACGCAACTTCTCGTGACGCACGCTCAAGGCAAGTCCGAACTTTCAATTGAATTTCTCACCGACGCCCGCCTGGCATAAGGACGCCGCTCACCGGATCAACACTTGATTTCTTTCCTTATTTCTTTTATTCTTCCATAAATCGATTGATTCCTTTCCACTCGAATTTATCTCTTTAAAAATCATCTTTTCCATCAACAATGTGTATCTACAATGTAGAAAACATACCAAAGCGTAACGATATTCCAAAATAATATAAAATCACAATTTAAGCACATAATTCGTTATTGCTGTGCAATTTAACTATTGAAAACACCACTTGCTCAATATTTCAATTATAAAGCTCGATTTCTATGAAAACATCCACATACTGGGGAAATTGACATAAAATATATCCTTATAAAACGATAAAATCACCCTTAACAACTCCCCACACTTAGCTTTTGCTCATTCCTTAGCAAAACAAAAATATTCAAGACTCGAGACATATAAACATTTATGCAACCATAAAGCATATTCAATAGTTTGTAGGTTCACCTAAAGTGTGTGTGCATAGCCATAATAAATTTCCACTAAATCCACACTTGAAAATTTCAAGCAAAACTAGCCAACATCCCATTTAGATCGTAAATATAAAAATGATTATAACATGCACCTCACAAAACATACATATTCAAAAAATAATAGAGTATTTAAAATATTTCCGACATACTTGAGGATAATCCCTACAACATATCTTTCAATTTTATACTGGGATAGTTTGAAGATAACTACGGTTTTTCACCCTTCTTTCACATTGCCATGCTCTAATTTTTCTTAAAGTCCACTTCACTACACACTTATCGTGATATGCCCTCATTCCCAAAGAATAGGACGCTTCGTGATAACACCCTAGCCGACTACTATCATCAGCAAATGAGCTATTAACCTCATAGCATGGTATAGACGCTTCGTGATAACGCCCACCGCACTCAAATCATTGGCGCTACTTCCGACACCGATATATATATATATATATATATATATATCATATTAGAGTGGTATTCAAACCTTAAATTATATCCTCCTATCACATTCAAACCTTCGTATATTCATGATGTCATACTTTAATTCTAAACACAACCTATTAAAATTTTCAAAATTGATGATAAACAAAGAATCATGCGATAATCATCAAAAATCTCTAATCAAATGGACATAGCTTTAAAATATAGCTCATCATTTACTATGGCACGTGAAAATAAAGTGTTGGGTGAAACATCTAAATTTACTAAATATGCAAAATAATGCACCAATGATATAAGAACTCAAATAAAGATATGCCTTTGCTCACTGGGACAAAACAAACAATTTTTTTTTAAAATTTAGCACTTTTTCAGAGAGAAATATAATAGTATGGCAAATGAATGTAGATACATAAAACCATTTCCTCCTCACACTTAAATTACAACATGTCCTCATGTTGTGCAGTAATTAAAGAAAAGATAAGAGAACTTAGCCGATTCTGTAATGATACGTGAAGATAGGTCAAGAAGGATAGATAATCGATCCGCTTTCTTCGAGGCACGAGATGTCATGTATTCCTCTCCAGATTCACTTCCAAGGCCACTTTAATAAGAATAAATAAAAATATACCGCACTACTTGAAAACATGGCAAGATCTCGGGAAACACGGGGAATATAACATGGCTAAAAATAATTATGTATAAGAAATAAGCACATGATATAATGGCTCGGATGGAAAATCACCACACAGGTGAAAGTACAGACACCTACATCAAAAATAAAGCCACGTAAGCTTTTACAATACAAATAAGGTCCCACATGTGCATAAAGGACTAAGGATAGAGGACACTACAAAGAGTAGCAGGCTAAAGTACTAAAAAGATAAATAAAAATAAAAGAAAAAAATGAATAAAATACAATGCAACTAAATGATATGCAACTATACTAAAAAGGAAAAACGAAAATAAAGAAAATAAACTAGCCCAACTAATTCCATAGATGTCGCCCTAATCTAAGCACGGTCAAGAATATAAACGTCTACTAAATAGCGCCACAGAAGCGCAAAAAGATTCGATTATGCAATGCCACAGAAGCTTGTCATGTGAAGTGTAGACGTGCCTTTAACAACCCTAAGTGTGGTGAGTATTCCCGCCTGTCACGCGGGTGACCCGGGTTCGATCCCGGCAACGGCGCCATTTTGTTCGGATGGTTTTGCATCATTAAACAAAAACAATTTATAAACCCTAACCTATATGCAAAACTAACTCCTAACCGGCCGAATACCGGTAATTGCTAGTAAAGCGATAAGTAAGGCCGATCCACAGGGAATCGGGATGTTGAATCTAATCTTATTAATTCCTTAAATTGTTACTTACTTAAAACAAATAAACGAAAAGAACAAACATAAAAACACATAGAAAAATAAACATAAGCAAAGAATAATAAAACGACCTAAACTAAAGATACATGGGATTAAACATTACACAAACTAAGTGATTTCAATCCAAGTTCATCTCATGATTCTAATTCGATATTGTGGTTTCACATTTACACGAGATACAAACTCATAATCTCTTAGTGAACTGCTTTCAAGCTATGAATTCCTAATCTCTTAGTGAATTCAATTATCGATCTCTCCTCTCTCAATGTCGAGACCAATTTCCATACAAAACGGGGTGTAGATTCAAGTTAACTCTCGATTTTTGAATCTAGCAACCTAGATAATTAACCAATTAATTTGTCACTTAATTAACGATTAAAGATCCGTTCTTTCTATGGTGATCTAGCCTAACAACGACTCTCATCAACGTTAGACAACAATTAGCTACCAATCTCTCGATCTAGTCACACAATAGCATCATAAATCATAGAAAGATACAAAACGAATCAAGGATCATAAAAATAAACAAAGGATTGAATAAATTAAAAGATAAACTCACTTAGTTTGGTACAATGGATGATCTCCATGAATCAACAAACGAAAAGAAAAGCATCCTATCTAACCTCGATCACCCGAGCACAAGGCTCGGGTGATCGGGCGCTGAAAGCCTCGTAAGTGCGCGGCCGCCGCTTGATATACGCGCCGTTGGTTATATGAATTCTCAGTGTTGAGATATGCGGTCGTATATATAGAAATCGAGGCGGTTTAGCCTAAGTCGGCCGTGGACGCTGCTCAAAAAGCGGTGGACGCCCGCTCACATAAAATCAAGACTTTGTTCGATTTTCCTCCTGACGCCCGCCCATTCCATCGAACGCCCGCCCATTCTCGACGCAACTTCGCACGCACGCTCAAGGCAAGTCTCAACTCTCTCAATTGAATTTCTCACTCGACGCCTGCCTGGCATAGTGGACGCCAGCCGCCACCGATCAACACTTGATTTTTTTCCTTATTTCTTTTATTCTTCCATAAATCGATTGATTCCTTTCCACTCGAATTTATCTCTTTAAAAATCATCTTTCCATCAACAATGTGTATCTACAATGTAGAAAACATACCAAAGCGTAACGATATTCCAAAATAATATAAAATCACAATTTAAGCACATAATTCGCTACGCTTTGCAATTTAACTATTGAAAACACCACTTGCTCAATATTTCAATTATAAAGCTCGATTTCTATGAAAAACATCCACATACTGGGAAATTGACATAAAATATATCCTTATAAAACGTATAAAATCACCCTTAACACTCCGCTAATTAATTATTTCCTCAACTCCTATGATTGATCATTTATGCAAAGATGACTCACATTCATTAATAAATTGGTTATAAATGCCGACAATCGCCAAGCAACCAATTTTTCCTATATTCGATAAGGTGACAATCGCCACTACTTATTTTCTAACTGCAGTAGCACACCTCTCAACAATCGCCAGAGGTTTGGTGAGAACAATTGCATTAACGATTAGAAAATCCAAATTCTAGGAGTTAACGCACATCGAGTTAACTTGAACCTAGATCACTTATTTTCACAACAGGGAATCCTACGACGGGTTACGAACCGGCAGACAATATGTTGTTTATCAATTAAAATCAAATCTTTATTGACAATCGCCTCGATTCGATTTTTGGTGCTAAACTAGAAAATTCATTTAATTATCGCGGCACAAATAACCAAACGAACAATCTAATCATCAACAGAGAAACCGTAAAATAAGTAAATACTAACAATTTAATCAAGGAATACAAACAATTCGATCTCACAATCTTTAGCAATCGAGGGATTAACAATTAATCAACCGGAAAAATACTACCTACTCATTATTGAAATATAAAATAGAATAAATCATCCTCTAAAAAATAGAATAAATCAAAAGAAGTCGAGGACGCAGCTTCCTCTTCTCTGCTCACTCCTCCCCTTTTCTATTACATTGCTTACTAAATCCCCTGATATGACCTAAAGGTGAATAATACCGAACGAACCTAAGATTCGATTCGATCCGCAGATTCGCCCGAAAAGCCTCGATTCGGGCTCGCTTCGTGGGTTCTCAACTTCGTTTCGAACCTTACAAATTAGATATTCGGTGGTCGAGCCAACATGTTCGAACATGTTCGGCTCCGGATATCATAAATTCATATACAGCTTGAGCTTAACATGTTCGATTTTTTTAAAACTCAGTCTGGGCGAACATGTTCGAACAGCTCGACATGTTCGAGCCGAACCGAGCCGAGCTTTTTCCCCAAATACTGCAGATCAACCCGAGCCGAATAATGAAAATATAAGGCTCGGCCATTTCGAGCCGAGCCGAGCCTAAGGTTCGAACATACCGAAGCCGAGCCGAACCCCGCCAGGGGTTCGGCAGGTTCGGCTGCTTACTGCACTCACAAGAAGACACGGGTGCAAGTAGATGCCTCTCTAACCTGCTCTGAGGTCACTGGCTCGATTCCCCGTGAATTGGCTGATTTCCGATCGATAACACCCTTCAGCCAGAGAGGTTTCAAAGGCATCCCACGCCGGAAATACAGGTGCATTCGATTAACATCTCCTCACTTTCCATGGATCGTGAAGAGGACTTTAATTGAGGCTTTATCATTTTTATTACATTGCTTACTAAACCTAATATCTAATAAAACCTAATATATAATATTCCCTTTCTAATATGCTGCTGCTAACGTAAAGAGTAATAAGGGGAATTGAAATTCATGGGCCAAGCCCATCTTATTTTAGAAACGAATATAATAACTATAAAAAACTTATAATTATAGAAAGTTTATATAATAATAATAATAATAAATCTAATGTGAATAAAAGAGAGAACATCTGAAGTGGGTTCCGGTGGATCTGTCTTCTATTCAACATGTCGGGATCCCGACATCGTTGAGAACTGAAATAATCGATTCTTTAAAAGCCGTTTTTCTCCCATCTTCCATAAAACTTTTAGAAATTGCTCTACAAGGCCCAAAATATTCCAGCATCTCTTTCAAGTTTCTAAAACCTAAAAATCAACCAAAACATACCCGAAACAGAGCATCTCCCGAGAAAATATATATATAATAAGCACAAAAAATCTCATAAAACACGGCCTCATCATATTGCCCTTGGTTTGTTTTTTTTTTTTTAGTCTCCAAATAAATTATCTCTAGTCAATGATTGAAGAAGGTGAATCCAGTTGCCGTGAAAAGCAGAAGACCACTGGTAAACTGCATGTGCTATTGCCGCCGATTTGCTCTTTCACTTTTATGTTATTTTTTGTTGATTTTTTTTACCAAATAAATTGCTCTCTTGTCACTAATCTCCAAAATCCTAGCAATACGTGGTCCACTCTTTCTTTTATTCCAAAAAAAAAAGGACGATCGAATCACTTAAATAATGATTATCCTCCAAAATATTTATTTTTCTCTCCTTTCTTGCAACTATGAACTTTTTTCCAAGCACTCTACTGATATTTTTTTCTAGTAATCAAAATCAATTGGCTCTCTCAATTCACTCCTTTCATCAGCGGTTGTACTTTTCCTCACTTGATTTGCTCTATCCCAAATTCTATCTCAATTTATAAATTCTTCTATATTTTTTTTATTTAGGGCATCTCATTATCTTAAGGATGATCTTCCCTACAAATTTTATTAAGGGTTTTTACAATCCTCCATTCCAATTTTTCTTAATTATGGTATCGCTTAATTAAATATCCAAAGACAATTTATGTAATTGCTTTTATAATTAATAAACGATGATTTATTCTCATCTTAAGATTTTCTTTGTGCTTATATTTAATACATCAATTGAAAACCCTGTCATATCATATGTAGCTATATAACTTAGTGTGTGTCACACACGAGGATTAAGTTTACGGTGATACACTTGAATCATAGTCCGTGGTGAACTTAATCAAAGTATGTGATCTATTGATTAAACCACCATTAATGCGCCTGCAACAATTTAAGGCGTGACTGCCTTATCCGACCGGCCGATATTAATTATCTAAGTGGGGCATTTATATATGATGTAGTCATATTGGATCGACCGATTTAATATGCATTTCTCATATAATTCCGATTGAGAAAACTTATTAAATCACAAGATGATCATATACGGATTAACCTTAATCACGGCGATTGTATACTTCAACTTGTTTCAAGATAGGGTTTGATGTGTTCACTAAGGATCGCTAAGAGGCGCGGTCCGAATCACTTTCACGCTGGCACTATTCTGAATGAGTGAAAAATGCGTGTCTCACAGATATGAATCCATTCCTTCCTCAAGCGGAAGTAGAAAGACAATCCCTTTATTTGTTAATCCTAAAACCGATCGATCGCCTAGTTCGTATTGGTTATGAACTAATTGATCACTAATGGAATGATGGTAAATAAGGATAAGATGTAATGGGGATGTTTACATAAATAATCCCGCCACTACGGATAGTCTACTGAGAGTTAGTCTCAGATGTAATGATTATATCAATGGACACTTATTGACTGTACTTTCGAGAATAAGTTATATCTATAATCGATAGCCTTCGCTTTGATTTATGCTGAAAGATTCGAATTAATAAGTTGAGTAGAAATATTCGCTCAAATGAATATTTTATTCAATTTATCAGAATTTACTCTGCTATAGTCCACTGGTCCCCTGGTTGGCTCCTAACACGTGAGAGAATTCTCGTATTTTGGAACTCCTAATAAATTAAATAATGGCCTATTTAATTTAATACGCATATATTATTTATTCGATAAATAATATGTAATATAGAAATGACATTTTCTATTATCTCAATTGGCACACAAAATGGCGCCACTTTTATTTGGCTTTGGGAAAAGAAATTTTCTCCTAATTAATTGTAATGTGGATAATGTAATTATTTTTATGTTAAATAATTATAAATAAGAAATTAGTTTTCTTATTGGATAAATAGGAAATTTATTTTCCTATTGGATAAATGTTTTTATTTTCCCAAAAGGAAAAGATAAAGTGTGTAAAAGATAAACTCTCAAATTACTAGTTATTTTCCTATAAAAAGAGAGTTTCTCCAACACAAAATTAAAAAAAGCTGAACGCCATTTTCAGAAAAAAAAAAAAAAAAAAAAAAAAAAAAAGGACGCACCTTTTGAATAAAAAAGAGAGAAATTTTGTTTTATTGTCATAGCTATTGGGAGAAGAAAAACTAGGGTTTTTCTTGAGCATTCGAGGAGGTTCTACTACGAGGATAGACGTCCACCAGTCATCGCTTGGAGATACAATCCAGAAGATCACAGCTTCTCTTATGTTGGGTAAATCTTAAGCCTTCATGTAGTTAATTAATTAATCATGTGAATTAAATCGTGGTAAAATCACATGCAAAGTTAATTCGTAGCTTCTGCGGGCATGATCGAAGGTGTCTCGATTGGTGCGGTGAATCGATCTGACGATCCAATTATGGATCGGATCCGATTCGGTTTCGATATCCATCATGTGGTATCGGATCCAGGTTAAAGCGATTTTGTGATCTTGATTGCATAATTGATTAAATAGAGTGAAATTGAATAAAAATGCATCTTTTATATGTTTATTAAATATATGCGTGATTGAATGATTTGGTTGATTTGTATGGATCGGGGTTGGTACTTGTTTACCGTTAGATCTATTGTAAACTCAAATTCTTTATGGGTATAGACATTGTGTAATTTAATTTCCTAGTAATTAGATTTTAGATGAATTCGGCGCATCTGTTGTATTTAATTTCTTTCGTGGAGCATTGTCACAAGCATCACCGCGCCTCAGTGGTGAAGATGCAAGTTTTGCAACTTGAAGACCCAGGTTCAATTCCCGCAAGAAGAAATTTTTCTAGAAACGATGGATTTTTGGCTGATAAAGGAAGAATAAAAACAAGATTCGAACCCAGGCAAGAAGAAATTTTTCTAGAAACGATGGATTTTTGGCTGATAAAGGAAGAATAAAAACAAGATTCGAACCCAGGCTCCCACAGTAAAAGAAAGGAGTGCGAGCCAACTAAGCTTGGAGGCAAGTTGTGAAATGAATGGACCAGATAAATTAATATACAGAGCGGCGGCATATTAATTAAAGATTAGTAAATCATTTAAACGCAGGGTTTATTTATTTATTTAATTTTAATTTTATAGATTAGATACGGGGGTAACAACGGTCCATCTCAGTGGTTTTTTTCGCATTTATTTTCTGTTGTGATTATTTATGTGATATAACCATGCCATGCATCATATTCATGAATTCCACTCCTAACATATGCATACATGTAGAAAATTAATATTGGCATTAATTAGACATGTATGAAAACGTTAATTAATTTAGTTTAATAATAGATTAAATTAATTAAAGGAAACGGAATTTTATCGGAATATAAAATTCACATGATAGACTTGATTTAGGATTATAAATCCTTTCTGGGTTTGGGTAATGTAGTGTCTACATAAATTAGAATTTCGATAATCAAAATTGGAAAATCGTGAAAAGATGAGACATTCACTAAACGGTATTTGGAACTGATAAGTTGGTGATTGCTTTTCATGGTTTATTGTTTTCGATTATTGGAAAATTCTAAGATTCTAATTTTTTATCATGACAAAAATTAGGACTTTAAAATTCTTTTGTGAATTTTAGTTGTGTAGTGACTACACAGAAATTTCTAACGGAAAATTGGAAAATCATTAAAAGTGTTACTAGGTAGACGGTATTTGAAAACGATAAACTAGTTGGAGCTTTCAATTTTGTGATTTATTGTGTTTCGAATTATTAGAAAATTCATAAAGTCCTTATGTATTAGGATTATAAAATTCTTGGTGAATTTTAATTGTGTAGTGTCTACACAAAGAATTTATAAATCCGAGAAATTGGAAAGTCGTGAATAAGTGACACTAGTTAGACGGTATTTGGAACCGATGAACTAGTGGGAGGATTAATTAATATTCATGAGTTATTGTTTTTAGATTGTGAATGAATTCTGAAAATCCTAATAAGACTACCCATTCATCTTATTGTTAAGATGATGATGCATTTCGAATGCTAGATTTAACGAGAGGTTTCCTACCCAACCCCTCTTGGAATAATTCTCTTAAATCTTAGGATATAGAGAAAATGGGATAGATTCTCTTTGATGAGAAAGTCGTTATTAAAAGTCAATAATGCATTTAATCAAGGATTCGGATATTGAGTAGCAGTATAGTGCATCCTCAAGTACCTTCAGAGAACGAGGAGTAATGTGCGTCTATATTCAGGTACGAACCTATGTATTGTTGACTACACCGATTCTGATTTTAAGTCAGATTAAGGGTTATCGTAAGTCGATCCCGGCCTCAGTGTTTACTCATAGTGATGGAGCTATAGTCTTTATCAATCCAGCATTGCCAGTGTGGCTTGAGAAGTTCTTTGTTGGACCGGGAAGTGATTCCAGGTCTCAACGAGCCGAAACCATTTTACTGTGAAAACAGTTAAGAGGTAGCTCATACAAAGGATCTTCGCAATCACAAGAAGTCAAAAGCTTATTGAGGGAAAGTACCACCTCGATCGCATGCACTGCAGTAGAGGTGACGTTTCGGTCCTAAAAGATCACTTCAAGCCGACAACCTAGCTAATTAGTTTACCAATTCGTGTGGCATCTAATGTCACTGATAAGCGCTTGACGGGTATGAAATTGGGAGATATGTCTCATCTGCTTTAGAGAAAGTGAGAGAATGTTGTGGATAGAAAGAATAAGGGTGTGGTGCTCTAAAAACAATTGTTGCTTGTCTTTACGGGCAAGTGGGAGATTGTTGGATGTAATGCCCGAAAGACAATTGTTGCTTGTCTATACGGGCAAGTGGGAGATTGTTGGAAGTAGCGCCCGAAAGACAATTTATGTAATGGTTTTTATAATTAATAAATGACAGATTGATTCTCATCTTATTAATTGTTTTGTGCTTATATTTAATACACCGTTGAAAACCCCAAGTCGTATCATATGTAGCCATATAACTTAGTGTGTGTCACACATGAGGATTAAGTTTATGGTGATACACTTGAGCTGTTAGTCAATGGTGAACTTAATCAAAGTATGGGGTCTATTGATAAAACCACCATTAATGCGCCCAGAACACTTTAAGGTGTGACCGTCTTATCTGGACCGTCGATATTGGTTATCTAAGTGGGCATTTATATATGATGTAGTCATATTGGACTGGACCGATTTAATATGCATTTCTCATATAATTCCGTGATTGAGAAATCTTATTAAATCACAAGATGATCATATATGGATTAACCTTAATCCTGAAGTGATTGCAAACTCTAACTTGTTTCAGGATAGGATTTGATGTGTTCGTTAAAGATCGCTAAGAGGCACGCTCCGAATCACTATCACGTTGGCACTATTCTGGAATGAGTGAGAAGTATGTGTCTAACAGATATGGAATCCATTCCTTCCTGCGGGAAGTAGAAAGACAATCCCCTTATTTGTTAATCCTAAAAACTGATCGATCAGCAAAGTTCGTATTGGTTATGAACTAATTGATCACTAGTGGGATGATGGTAAATAAGGATAAGATGTAATGAATAAGGTTTACGGAAATAATCTCGCTTCGTTACAGATAGTCTATGAAGGGTTAGTCTGTATGTAATGATTATATCAATGGACACTCATTGACTCTTGAGAATAAGTTATATCTATAATCGATAGACTTCAGTTTCGGATTTATGGTGGCGTAATTCCGGAATTAATAAGTTGAGTAGAAATATTCTGTTCGATGAATATTTTATTCAATTTATTGTAGTGACTGGTTATAGGTCCATGGTCCCCGGGTTGGCTCCTAACACGTGAGTGAATTCTCGTATTTTGGAACCTCGAGAATAAATTAAATAGTTGGTCTATTTAATAATTATGCGGATATTATTTATTCGGTAAATAATATGTAATATAGAAAAGACATTTTCTATTATCCCAATTGGCAAACAAAATGGCGACACTTTTATTTGGTTTTAGGAAAAGAAATTTTCTCCTAATTAATTATAATGTGGATAATGTAATTATTTATGTGTTAAATAATTATAAATAAGAAATTAGTTTTCTTATTGGATAAATAAGAAATTTGTTTTCCTATTGGATAAATATTTTTATTTCCCCAAAAGGAAAAGATAAATTTGTGTGTAAAAGATAAACTCTCAAATTACTAGTTATTTTCTATAAAAATTGAGTTTCTCCCGACACAAAATTAAAAAAAGTCGAACGCCATTTTTCAGGAAAAAAAAAAGGGACGCACCTTTTGAATAAAAAAGAGAGAAATTTTGTTTTCTTGTCTTAGCTAATTGGAGAAGAAAAACTAGGGTTTTTCTTGAGCATATTCGAGGATGTTCTACTACGAGGATCGACATCCACCAGTCATCGCTTGGAGATACACTCCGGAAGATCACGGCTTCTCTTCTGTTGGGTAAATCTTAAACTTTCTTGTAGTTAATTAATTAATCGTGTGAATTAAATCGTGGTAAAATCGTATGCGAATTTAATTCGTAGCTTCCGCTGTGCATGATCGAGTATCTCGATTGGTGCGTGAACTGATCCACGATCCACCATGGACCGGATCCGGATTAGGATTTCTGTATATCCAGCAGGTACAACACTTCATTCCAAAATTTATTGTATTAAGTTTTGCCCCAATTTATTATATTAGGTTTTGCCCCAACCATGTGTTGATCACTAGGTGACCACACATCAATTTTTTTATTCAGCTATAAATTTTTCTATTTTTTAGGGTATCAATTCCTCTAAAAGATGTTAATCCCTCCAAATATTTATTCTCACTATCACTTCTTCTATTTTTTTAGGGTACCAATTTCTCTGAAGGATGATTTTCCATTCAAATATTTCTTCCTCTCTATCATTTCTTCTAAGATTCTTTAAACAAAATTGACTGTCAGCATTACAGATTCAAGCAATAGCAGGTTGATGTGAATCAGTTGTTGCCGATTGATATGTAGAAGGTTGTTACATGCAACATGTGAAGGAAACAAGATTCGTTCATTACGAACCAATCACCATGCTCATCAGATTACCACGCGATCATGGAAATGGCGTGTCGAGATAATGATGTAGATTGACTCAAAAGTTTGTTTTGATAAACTTCTACATATCATCTATTAACTATAAATATTGTAATTTTGTTTATTATTAGTATTAATCAAGCAATGCAATCACAATTATAATTCTCTATATTAGCATTAAATACTATTTCATTTTAATAGGTCGCGTTTTTCATTTTAATAGGTCAAGTGTCCCCTTTAACGATTCATTGATAATATACGCATTTAGGTTTTTTGTTTTAGTCTAGATACCATTCATTTTTTTTTTTGAGGGTATATAAACCATTCATATATACCCATTATACTCCGAAGATATAAACAATTTATTTTCATAAATTATTTCTATCAACCGACCGTTCGACAAAAAAAATTAAATAATAGATACCAAAACTGACAAAGCATTTAACCAACAATATATAAATAATGTATTAACCAACAAAATTGACAAAACCAATGTAATATTTGCTGGCAAAATACAAATATTGACGATGCAAAATAATGCACCACCACCGAAACGGCGCCACGCAGTAATCTAAGGATTTGAAATTGTAAGAGATCGAGATGGCTAAATATGAACGAAAGATGGTGTTTTTGATGTATTCATAAAATTGAGTCCAAGAATGTATCTTGGATTGCCTACGTATCCTGTGTGAAAGTCCGTGAATCAAGCCTTACGTAGTTCCCGGAGCTATGTATTTATAGGCACATGTCCTTCTTCCGCCTTCTAGAACTAAGGGCGGCCGGAGTTATTGTCATAAATACCTTTAAACGGGCCTTGCCCCTTTCCCAAGTAACTGTGGATGTGGACCCAGGAGCACCGCTAACGTATCCGAGATCGACTCGACGACGGCCGACATGGGCGCCGAGTCCGACACTTGGTGAATCCCACTCGAGCCGTGGTCTTCATCGGTACGCCCAAAGATCGACCGATGTCGATAGCCGCCCGCACTTATGCAAACGCCAGATGGACCAATTAGATAATTCCACGTGGAGGTGTGTATTCTCGTGATCATCATAAGCCCCCAGATCGGAGTGAAGCTCATCTCGAATGCTGAGATCGGATCTGAAAATTTAAATAACTCTCTCGACACGTGGTCTTCTTTAGGCGGAACGCACCGTCCCTATCTACCCGATCTAGCCGCCGTAGGATGACGCTATACTGCACTAGCATTAATGGGTGCAGAAACGGCCGCTTAGGCGCCTACTACCCTTGATTCTCGCGTTACGATTCTATAACTACCCATAACCTCCACCCTTTCAAATCATTTGCAAGATTCACACGCATAAAAGGAGTCCAAGACCTTGACGCTCCTCATTCGTCATTATAATCTTCAATGAGTTTCGCTTAGCCGAAAGTTCAAGTAAGCCCTAAACTCACTTAAATTCTCCTTCTTATTGTTATTTCTTGCATCTTCTCCTTAAGCCCATGTCTAGCAAAATGATAGTGACTCCCAAAATAGAGAGAGATTGTTGAAACCGAGGTAGAATCGACGGAAGAAACAATTTCGAGAATCCAACCGCTTCCGTGAGAGAGCAAATGGAGAAGAAGAAGAGGAGGGAGAGCAGGAGACATCTCCTCAATTCGTTGGATCTTCTCGACTGCTGCCAAAGCAAAACTGTAATGCAAGGTCGTGGACCGTATGGATGTGTGTCAAATCTAACGCCAGAGAAAGCCAAGGCGATCTGTTTGAGATATGGAATCACCTACTCGCCTGACCACATTAAAGTGTCACACGATCGATACCGGGCCGCATGCGACCCTCCCTCGGGTTCGTGCCATATACGAGGCGCAATTGAGAGAGGGATTAAGATTCCCTTCGACCCGCGGTTCAATCGCCGCCCCTTCAACACTACAAGATCTCGCATCACCCAAACCTCGCTCCCAATGGGATCGGGAGCGAATGGGTTTCATACACGCGTGTCGAATCGCCAAGGTTGAATTCTCGGTTCGACTATTCCGTCGCATTACTTTGCCTTGGCGAGTTTGCGGGACGTGGGATGGTATACATTTCGTAAGCCGCCCTCTGGCATCGGAGTTCGTGAGGAAGGTGATCTCGCCTCACGGCGATCGAAACCCAACTTTTTCTTTATTCGACATGGTCCGATTAATATCGACATACATACTTGGTTCCAGAGGCCGCAAAAATGGCATGATCGGCTCAAATCGGATATTCCCGCGAGTGCGCGACCATCGAAAGTGCGCTTATCCCGATAAACGCGACTCGGAACCTACATTCTCTATATCCGCTTGGTCGACATCGAGACGGCAGTCCAGCGCTTTATCCGGAACTCGACGAGGACGCTCGAGTTTTGCGTGGCGACTTATTCGCTCGCTGAATCGCTGTACTTGTATTTTCTAGATTTTTAATGTCGCTTTTAACGCCGACCTATCTCTTGTTCGCAGTGGAACACTTTGCAAGGCTAGAGGCGCTGGAAAGATGCCCGACCCTAAAAAGGTAGATCCTCGCACAATCCAGAAATGGCCGGCATCAGTCGAAGAAGCCTTCCTCGGATACATCCGCGGACAAAGGGGTATGACTCGTTTTCTACTCCTGCCCGACATCCGAGATCTTAAGGAGTCACCGACGAGGCTAATGTGGTAGAGCGATCAAAGATGACTTCGCCTCGAGAAAACGCCATAAAACATCCGGTGAGACACTGGGTCGGGAAGGAGACCCGTAACCTTGCTCCACCAAAATCTACCGAGGCGATCCCGAGATGAACGTGGGCGTAGATGGAGGGCATGACTCCGAGGAGCTACACGACCTTATCATGAAGAGTCAACGAAGTTGTGAGTCTTCCTTCATTTCCTTGTATCTTCAAGGTTTTGTCTCGACTTGAAGTTAACAATGTTTCTCTTTTTGCACTGCCTGGCCGCGAAAGTGGCGTTAAATAGAATCGAGTCTCCCTCGGCAGCTTTTAGAGGAGCGAAGAGACAATTGCTAAGTCGACATCGGATCTCGAAGTCGTAAAGCTAAAGCCAATAAGTTGGACGATAGACGCCAAATCGAGTCGGATCTCGCCTAAGGCACGAAGACCTATCTGCTGCAGATGCCGAGTGGCGGCGGTAAAGTCGAGCCGGATCAAACCGTAGCCGAGCTAGTCGCTCTACCAAGGCTCGAGACGATCTTCGCCGAGGTCGATAGCTTCACGACCCGCTTGAAGCGGTAAGAAGGATTTCCTGACGCCTGGACGAGTTCGATAACGACCTGGCGCTTCTGATGAGTCAGGCCATGAAGGGGGGGTTCTCGAACGCACTGGACGAAGTCAAGATGGTCGCTCGACTTCGAGGTCAAGAGTATCGGCAAAGCCTATTTATATGACCCGAGTCCATTCCCGATATGGCCGATACATCACCGATTTCAAGGTCGGGCGTGTCTCTATAACAAGTACGTGGTTCCAGCCCTGGAGGGAGCCGGTGAAGGGAACGCCGAGTTGGATGAACAGGTCAATCCCAATGCTTCGACTTCAAACCAGCCTTCTGCCTGATGCTCTTCCCTTGTCGCCTTTTATTGAACTTTTCTTATTCGATCTGGTTGTAATAACATTTACGTTTTATTTGTCTAAACTTGTATTTGGTCATTTCGATCCCATAGACTTGGCATTTTAATTTGCATTTTGATCTTTGAATTTGAATCATCACTATGCTTTTCACCGAATATCTTTTGTTTCTTGTTGATCGCTTGTTTAGGTGTAGTCCTTTGAACTTAATTCCTTGAAAATGTTCTTATAGGTGTAGTCCTTCGACTTAATTCCCCTCGCCCTCGAAGTGTAGTAGAGTTCATGACTCCTGGTACACTTGAGTATGAGTCGACCTAGCATTGTGCTCGCTTTATCGGCTTGACTTGGCTTTTTGGTCGGAGCTCGATTCGTCTATCCCGCCTTTGTCGCTTATAAAGACGCCGAATTGAGAAGTCCGTACTCATCGCTGCACATCATGGTGCTTTTGATCGAGCACATCGTGGTGCTTATGATCGAGCCGAGTTAGTGGATCCATCGTGGGATCTCGCCGACGCTTAGCATCGTGGCTTATCGGCATGTCGGAAGTGATATAAGCATTGTCGGTGACTTGGCTTCATTCACTATTTTTGTTTTAACTCCATCGTGTCGATGGATCGTAGTCCCGAAGTGATATAAGCATTGTCGCTGACTTGGCTTTATTCACTATTTCCTCCGGCTTCATCGTGTCGAGGTGATATAAGCATTGTCAATGACTTGGCTTTTTCACCGTTATAGGCGCGGAGTTGTTCGGGTCGGAGAATTGATGTCGCGTCGGTTATTGCGTAATTAAAAGAAAAGAAAGCATGCTTAATAAAAGGAATCAAAATATATCGTCATATCGACCTATTACAATTGATGAGAGTAGAACTGCAAAAGTCATGAGAATAAGAAATAATTTAAACATAATATTTTCTGAGGTTGGTGGCATGCCAAGTTCGAGGCACTGTGCTTCCATCCGACCTGCCCAACTGATATGACCCCTTAGGATGCACTTTCAAGATTTGATACGGACCCTCCCACCCGGCTCGAGCTTGCCTATTGGGTCCCGCTTTTCTGGCTTCATTTTTCTCAATACGAGGTCTCCTACTTGGAAGTATTTGTATTTCACCTTTGCGTTGTAATATCGAGCAATCTTTCTTTTATAATCGCCATCCGATACGCCGCCATTTCCCTCTTCTCTTCGACATTGTCTTTTTCTTCTCTTAGATCGGCAGCATTAGTTTCGACATTATAAGCTAAAACCCGAGGCGATGCTAGTCCGATCTCTGCAGGTATCACGGCTTCACATCCATAGGCCATGGCAAAAGGAGTTTCTTGGGTTGCTGAAGTTGGGTCTTTGGCGATATGACCATAATATATTTGGGTAACCGAAGTCGCCCAATCTCGGCCTTCATCTTCCAATCGCTTCTTCAATCCAAACTTGATCTCGCTTGTTTGTCCGCTCGACTCGCCCATTAGATCGAGGTCGGGCTATCGACGCTCGCTCGTGCTCGATCCTGAATTCTTTCAACCAATTCTGCACTCTATCATCAAGAAACTGAGTCCCGTTGTCCGAGACCGGATACTTCGAATTCGAACCTACACAAAATATTCTCCTACGTGAAATTTTTGATGGTCTCGGCCCTGATGTCGATAGAAGAGCTTTGGCCTCACCCATTTAGTAAAATAATCAACCGCAACGACGACGATTTGAAATTCCCGGAGCTCGAGGTAGAGGTCCGACTATATCGACTCCCATTCATCGAACGGCCATACTGCACTCGATGGCATTCATTTCTCATGCTTGCTGATGAGTTATCACATCGTGTACCTGGCAAGCTCTACAACTCATTACCAATCGACCCGCATCTTTTTGCATTGATGGCCAGAAATATCCTGCCAGTTTACATTTCCTTGCCAACATTCGAGCTCCGCAATGATTACCACAGATCCCTCGGTGTATTTCTTCGAGCAGATAAGCCCCCTCTTCTTCCGATGCACATCGCATCCAAGGGGTTACAAATGATTTTCGATAAAGCACATAATCGAAAAGAGCGTACCTGGAGGCTTGAAGTCGGATTTTCCTGGCCCGAGATTTATCGGTGGGGAGGGTTCCATCTTTCAAGAATAGTGCTATAGGATCCATCCAGGTCGATTTTTGGACCACGGGTTGCACGTCGACCTCGTTATAGCTCCGCTCTGCTAGTATCTCAACCAGAACTTTCCTCTTAGATTTGAAATTCGACGCGAGTTTAGACAACGCATCGGCTCGCTTGTTCTCACTTCGAGGCACCTGTTCAACTAGGACCGTCTTGAATTTCGACATTAGGCCTTGAACAACCTTTAGATAGCTTTTCATTGATTCTTCTTTAGCTTCATACTCTCCCTTCACGTGATTTACCACAAGCTGAGAGTCGCTGTATACCAGAAGGTTCTCGACTCCCAACTTCGATGCTAGCTTTAAACCCGTGATTAAGGCCTCATATTCGGCTTCGTTGTTCGTAGCCTTGAACTCGAATCGAGTGCATACGGAAACTCTTCCCTTCGACTAACTAGCAAAGAAACCACCCCAAATTTCTCTTTACTCGAGGCACCGCCGACGTGGAGTGTCCACCGCTCTTCCGATGACTGCTTTCCCTGTTTCTAATTGAATCGACAACCCTTCGCGCTGAAGTCACCGTAGCTTGACCCTTGATGGTCGCTCGAGGTAGAAACTCTATGTCGTATTCCGCTAGCTCGACAACCCACTTGGTTAATCGACCCGATGTCTCGGCTTTGCCAAAATTTGTTTTAACGGTTGGTCAAGAACCACAAAGAATAGGATGTGCTTGGAAGTATGGCTTCAACTTCCTCGACGCATGAACTAAACTCGCTAACTTCTCCGCAGAGTATATCTGACCTCTGCACCATGTAGGGCTTTGCTGACAAAATAGACTGGGATTTGTCCCTGGTCTCCTTCTCGAACTAAGACAGCGCTTACCGCTTCCTCGCAGACTGCTAGATAAACCAAGAGCTTCTCCATCTCGAGGTGAGGACAAATAAGCAAATCGAGATAAATATTCTTTCAAATCGCCAAACGCCTTCGACACTCCCGTCCCCATCGAACGGACTAGCTTTTTCGTAATCTTGAAGAAAGGTAGAGCTCTCACGCCGATATCTACGTAAAACGGTTTAGAGCCGCCATCCGACCTGTCAACCTTTGCACCTCTTTGACGTTCCGAGGTGTGGGCATGCTTTTGAGAGCATTAATTTTATCTGGGTTAGCTCGGATCCCATCTCTCGATATCATGTATCCTAGAAATTTCCCTGATCGAACTCCGAATGTGCATTTCTTTGGGTTGAGCTTCATTTTTGCCGCCATGCAATACTTTAAAATTTCTCTCACATCGACAAGAAATCGTCCCCAAGGACTTGCTCTTGATCAATAAATCATCCACATAAACCTCCATATTCACCTATTCGCCTCTTGAAAATCTTGTTGACGGCCCGTTGATAAGTAGCCCCCGCATTCTTAAGCCCAAACGGCATCGTAACAAAGCAAAACGTGCCAAACTCCGTGATAAAAGCGGTTTTTTCCGAGTCCTGTGGGTCCATAAAGATCTGATAATAACCCCTATACGCATCGAGGAACCCGAATACCTCGAAGCCCAGTGTCGAGTCGACTAACTGGTCGATCTTCGGTAGCGGGTAAGAATCCTTGGGACATGCCTTGTTAAGATCTGTAAAGTCGACACACATTCGCCAGCTCTGATCTGGCTTCTTAACCAACACTGGGTTGGCCAACCAATCCGGATAAAATACCTCTTTCACGATCCCCGCAGCGAGCAACTTGTCGACTTCCTTCTTCACCGCTTCTTTTCTATCAGGTGCAAGATTTCTCTTCTTTTGCCGTATTGGCTTCTTTTTGGAATCGACGTTAAGCTGGTGCATAGCTATATCCGCCGATAGGCCAGGCATGTCATCTGCCTTCCACGCAAAAACGCCTCGAAACTCAACTAGAGGTCGACCAAGGCTCTCGTGTCGGGGTGTGGCATCCACTTCCCGATCCGACCCCTTGACCTTCTTCCTCCTTCCAAACTCGAACTTCCTCGGTCGGGTCGGCGAAACCCACCGATCTTCCTCTTCCTCGTATCAACTCCTCAACTAGCACTTGCCCAACTCCTTTTCCTTTGATCGTAACAAACTACAATTCCGGGCTACTTCAACGCCTCCCTTGACCTCACGGGTACCGCATCAGGTGGGAAACTTCATCTTCATTGTGGAAAGTCGAGATAATAGCCCCACGAGATCATATAAAGCCGGTCGACCTAATATCGCGTTGTACCCTGAAGCGGCCTTAACTCGACATAGGTCATTTCCATCGCCCGCCCTTTTTCTCCGCCTCCGACCGTCGTTAACAAACTGATCGACCCGACAGGGTGGATGGCCTGCCCTGTGAATCCAAAAAGAGGGGTAGATAACGGAACGATATCTTCATCTTTCAACCTCATCGCCCTAAACGCTGAATAATAAAAGATATTAACGGCGCTTCCATCGCCGACACAAACTCTTTTACTCGACCTCACGCTATTACGCCGATCACTAATCCTCGCTATGACTGTGCGGAACACGGAACATCGCCCTGGGTCCGTAACCTACTTCCGTTGTCAACCTCGATCTTTTGACTCTCTCGTCCCTGCCAAACGAGTGCCGACTTGATCGAGGTCGATCCGACTCATGCTCTGCCACGATTGTGTTAACGTCATATCCGGCACGATTATCTCGATGAGGATCTCGGTTCTGAATTTCTTGACGGTCATCTCGGCGATTGTCTCTGTAGGTTGGGTCGGATGACCTTTCCCGCCGATTCCGATTATCTCGACGTGGAGACCGATCTTTCTTTCCGTTGTAGCTCTTTCTCTTGTACTCCCGACGGCCCTTTGGCTCGTCTTTTTCGACTTTATCCGACAACTTCATCTAATCGACCTCTTGGATACAAGCATCGATATCCTCTTTCGTATCAAAGCACTCCTCCGTGTCGTGCCCACATCTCTCGTGATAGTCACAATACTTGTGAGTATTTTTCCTTTCTCTGGATCTTTGGACATCGGTTTAGGTGTCCGGCGATGTTCTTCTTGATCATGATTGCCAATACCTCCCCCGAGATCGGTTGAGGGGTATAAAATCTCGGTCTTTCAAATTTCCTTTCTTTCCCAACCGATCCGATATCGGAGCTGTCAGTCGATCAAAGACGTTGGACTTGCTTTCTTCATTCCGACCCTAGGTCGACCTTTTGTTTTCGCTTCGGGAGTCGCTCGAGCCGAGGCCAAGTGAAATGGTGTGCGACGCATCGCCTTTCACCTTGGCAGAATCTATGGACTATGTTCACACATTCATCCATATCATTCGGCATTTTCTTGGATAGCTTATCATACAGCTTCATATTCCGCAGACCTCCCACAAAGGCATTAACTTGCAGCGCATCACTGGCATTATGCACTTTCATGGCTTCAAGGTTGAAACGTCTCATGAAGTCGATAGTAGATTCTCCTTTTTCCTGCTTGATGTTCATAAGGTGGGTGGCACTAAGATGGAACTTCTTGTTCCCAATGAAAGCGTCTCGGAATTATTGTCCCAATCAGAAAGCTAGAGATCGATCCGGACGTAGCTTATGAAACCACTCCCGAGCTCGCCCGTTGAGCAACGTATCAAAAGCTCGACACTTCATGGCGCCATTGGCGCTCTCAACCTCATCAAAGATATGTATCGATATAGATGGTCCTCTCGGTCCGTAGTACCGCCATGGGGCTCCATCTTTGGCGGCTTAAAGGATTCGGGCATCGATATATTTTGATCTCGGGACTAAATGGTGACTCAAGCCATTCGTGGGTTGATCTTTCCTCACAATGCGGTTGAACTCGCTTTGGATGCTATCCTCGACCGACACCGAAGCTTTTCTTGCTCAGACGCTTATGGCGTTAGTCACGCCGATTTCAATCGCGCTTTCCTCACACTCTCTTCAACCCCAATGTGCCTCTTACCCTTAGCATTATCAATCTCCTTACGACCTGGAGGGTCTAACTGGTGTTCAACAGGGGGATTGCAGATTCCCTTACCTATGAATGCCGAGGCTACCACCCTCTTCAAAGCGTCCTCATCCAAAGATGCTAAGTGGTCTGCCACGTCTTGCAGCTGTGGGGGAAGCTGAGGCCTGGGAGGATCCGCAACTGCGGGTCTAGATCCAGTGGGGACTTCTTGAACCTGTGAGGGAACCCCTGCTGGATCTATATCCGTGTGCTCTTCGATCTGCATGTTCTTGCTGTTCGTCGGTTTCTTCCTTGCTGGCGGCACCATTGCAATCTCTTTACCAACTCACCGGTAGAAGCCCCTCCTTCTAGCGCCAAATGACGATGCAAAATAATGCACCACCAGTGAAATGAGGCCACGTGTAATCTAAGGATGAGCTGTAAGAGATCGAGATGGCTAAATATGAACGAAAGATGGTGTTTTTGATGTATTACACCGAGTCCAAGAATGTATCTTGGATTGCCTACGTATCCTCGTGGTGAAAGTCCAGGAATCAAGCCTTACGTAGTTCCCGAGCTATGTATTTATAGGCACATGTCCTTCTTCGCCTCTAGAACTAAGGGCGGCCGGAGTTATTGTCATAAATACCCTTAAATGGGCCTTGCCCCTTTCCCAAGTAACTCATGGGATGTGGACCCGGGAGCACCAGCTAACGTATCCGAGATCGACTCGACGACGGCCGACATGGGCGCCGAGTCCGACACTTGGTGAATCCCACTCGAGCCGTGGTCTTCACCGGTACGTCTAGTATCGACCGATGTCGATAGCCGGCCCGCACTTATCGCGAACGCCGGATGGACCAATTAGATAATTCCACGTGGAGGTGTGTATTCTCGTATCATCACGCACCAATCTTTAAAGCTTGTGTGCAAGCTATTACCAATAATTTTTGACCATTCGGCCATAGGGTGTATAAAATAAGCAAAGTGTCATCAACACCACGATATACATTACACACACACAGATAAAACTTTTATTTTAGGTAATTAATTACCTAAAAAAAATGCATGCAGGGGCCAAGTTTGTGTTGTTCTTAATTACCATGTTTAAGTTCATCATGGCTTTCAATCTGAAGATCTATATACAGCCGTTTCCGGTGGCATTGAATTTGGTATATAAGTCTTATATAATAAAATTATAGAACTAATGTTGATGATGAATGATTGATGAGAGAATTTATAATAAAATAATAGAATTAATAAAATAAGGATAAATAAGAAAGTGGGGTGAATAAAATATTGGGTTGGATCCGAATGGATCCAACCCCACCCGAAACCAAACAAGGCTAAAGGATTTGTAGCCCCATGATAATTGGTGAAATTGGGATAATGAGTACCTCCCTTCGGAGCCGCTTTTAAGATGTTCGGATGAAGGACACTCGTGCCCCAGGTGGGCTTACTCTCCTTCCCGGTCCTACCCTTTTGCAACTCCTCTATTTGTTTTCTCATAATGCTCATCTCATCTTGATTTTCTGGGATATCGGGGAGTCGGGTATAACTCTCCTCGGCCTGTAATTCCCCTCGTCCTTCCAAGCGGGTACGGACCTGTCTGGGATTTTTAGGCCGCCCTGGGGATGCACCGCGGTCGTTGACCATAGGCCCCAAACGAACTAAAGCTGACCTCCCGCCCTCTTTAGGTTGAGAAGTAACATGACTGCTTCCCTCTCTTTCTGCCCGTTAAGGTTGAATCGTTTTCTGTGGAATTAAAGTAGGTTGTATCTCCATAGGTGCTGGTATGGGGGGAGTAAACTTGCTGACGGGTTGAGGAGGTAGACCCTCGGCAATGAGTAGCATGTTACCCACACGCATTTCCTCTACATAATCCATATGTGCTCAAAGAGATATCGCATAAGGACTTTGTTGTTGGGCTGTTCCCTTCACTGAGACCGCTCCCTGCTCTTGATTCGGATGAGAGGCCCCGGCGACACCCTTCCCGCGACTTTGTCGGACTGCCGCCTCGTGTATCTCGCGGGCTCGGGTCCTTTCCCTTATGTAAGCCCTCATGTCGGGTGTGATGTCCTGTCCGGCATCATCTCCGGTGGACAAAACCCTCCTACTTTCTTCCGCATGATGTGAAGCCTTTCTAATACGTGGTGTGTTCGCTCCATGCGTAGAAGCCTGATTGCCTCTTTTAGTCGGTGTAATAGGTGTCATGTTTTTCGAGCCAGCCATGTTTGACTAAAGATACTTCGGAGATACTTTGGCTAGATATTTTTCCAACTCAGAATCCAATATCAAACCAAAGGTGTGATTTCCAGGTGGTTTTGGTAAGTAACCGGTTTTCTTATTACTTGAAGATCTAAAACTGACCAAGAGTTTATATACCAACCAGGAATTAATCGGGCTCAGTAGAGAGCGATGAACACGCGTCGATGAGATTGTTCTTCGACCTGGAGCTATGTGCAAGCCAAAATCTGAATGAATCAAACTTGTTCCTTCCGGATCCGCAGCTTTCTTTATAGAGACAATGGTTTGAGGATTGAATAACCCAAAAACTAGAGCCTTCTTGATCAGAAAGTGAAGTTGCTTTCATGAACTGGTCAGCGACGCCGTGAAACCGAAATTATGGGGGAGCAAACGATTCCAAGATGCCGAATGATAATGATGTTCCCGATATCATGAGAGCCAAGCGATATAGTCGGATATATCAGGTTTGCGTGTAACAACTATTTAGTGAGGATATAAGGTCAGATGAGTATGATTTCTCCGGGAGAAGGTGGTGGATATCAAGAACAAGGTCTGCTGAGTATGCTTATGAGAGAAAAAACAAGTGAGTCGACAAATTGACAGTAGCTCTGTGTATATTAGTTCTTGGATTCTTTTACATTACAATGTGATCCCATATATATAGGCAATGACTAAGCATGTTTAGTCTAAGTATGACAAGACATGAAAAGCATATAAGCTGAGAGACATTTAAGTGCTAGCTTTGTTTGTACTATCAATGCCCTGCTTAATAAAGCACATAAGCCTAGAGACATTTAAGAATCAAACTTATTAAAGTGATTAGAGATCTCATCAACCATAATCGCCATCATGGTTTCTTTATCACAAGATAATACTAAGGATGTTATCGTGTAACAATTCATAATTGGTTCTTTAAAAAAACAAATATATGACAACAGAAAAGTCATTTATTATATATGTATAATCATAAAGAAATAGTAGAAATGACCTGACTCGGTCGGATCCGGTCCAATCCGATTGGGTTTAGGACACTATTTCAACAGCTGGTTCCCCTTTGAAAGTGCCATGGATGAAGACCGATGGAGAGGAAGTTTCTGCTGAGGGGGTAGTTTGTGCAGAGAGTTTGGGGGTAGAAGATTCCGGCGGAGATGCTGGGTGGGCAGCCATTGAAGAACCCTAATCGCTGATTTCATCGCTAAAATGGGGGAGAAATGTTTAGGGGAGGTTCTTCGCCATTTTCCAATCTATATCTCCTTGTAATAAACTGTAGATGTAACTATACTATCTTACTTGTAATTCAACTAAGTACAATTCATATTTAATTATATCAATCTTAATCATTTACGGTTAATACCTCATACAATGATTACAATCTCACTTTTAGAATTTCTAAAAATTGTTAAATCCAACCACAATATCCCCACAACCACACTGTCCTACGGGATAAGTGAAAATGTTAATAATATAATCTAGTGATTCAGAATTATGAACTTGCTATTATGTCAAAACGGTTCGAATCTCCACACTTTAGCTCCAGGTTCATCTGATACTCAAGGCCTTTACTTAAAAGAGGATAAATGTGACTTTTGTAGTATCATTTTGACCTTATTGTCTTAGCCAAACTTGTATGTCCCATTGTCAAATTTAGTGGTATCATATTGTTCTCATCGCCGTTTATCCTTTTTAAATAAACATTTGATTGATAGATGCCAACTTGGCAAGTCCAAAGATGTATACAATTTATTTGAAATAAATTATTTTAATCAACTGACCCGGTGAACGTTGCCTAGAAAATATAATATATTTGATAATATTTTCCGTCTTAAATATTTCAAATTTTATGTACCAATCTCAAATCTTGTGCGTGAACTTAGAGCACAGCTCGCATAAGAAACTATTAGCGAATTCTCTATATTATAGTGTTAAATACATGTTTTTCAATTTTACAGAATCTCTATCAAAGATGAAATACATCAGATTCTCAATTTTACATAATACGGTGGATACAAAAGAAAATCTACAGAATCTCGATGAACGCAATAGATGTAAAGGAAATTTTACAGTAAAAAATAAAGTATCTACTGCAGCGTTATTTTTCCTCCAGAAATCTCTAATATTGAGTTTTTAATGGATTTACGGTATCTACTGCAAGTGCTCTTATAAGAGAAAATCATTTAACATTTCTTAAAATATGTGCAAATATTTAAAAATTTGTAAAAAATGTTTAAGCGAATTTAAAAATCAATATAAGAATACAACACCCTTTATAATAATTTTAAACCCTCTAATACCCTTTTTATAAAATTTAAAATATTGTAGTTGGTAAGAATAAATAATCAAAATAAAACTATTTTAATATTTAAAAAATCAGAAAATAAAAAATAAAAAATACCTTAAATCGATAAAAAAATTAAAAAAAAAAATAAAAACAACCCTGCTCCGTCACCGCCCCACCCCTCTTGATTATTTTTTTATGCTCTAAAAATTGTTTTCAAAATATAAAATTTTTGCAGGGAATGGAGTTAGTTTTATCTTCAAATGTTAAGATGGTAAAATTAATTGAAGTTCGAGATCTTTTAATTAACACACCATTAGTGCCCAAGAACACTTCATGTGTGACCGCCCGATCTAGGCCGTCGATGTTGGACATCTCAAATGATAAAGACTTATATATGATTTGTTCATGTAGGACTTGAACCGATTTAATATGACGATTTAATGATAATTCCGTAATGAGAGAATCTAATTAAATTACAAGATGACCATTTATAGATTAATCTTAATTTTGATGTGATTATAGACTCATGCCAATTTCAGGGTGGTGTTTGATGTGGCGTTAAAGTTGGCTCAGTTAAGCTTTCTCAAACATGTCTATGTTGGCATCATTCAGGGATAGGTATCCGGGAATGTAAGTCACAAAAAGATGAGTCCATTCCTTCCTCGTGGGAGTCAAAAGCGGTTCCCTCGTTTGTTAATTCTAGAACTGTTTGATCAGCCGAATTTATGATCTTAGATTATAAATATCGATCACTAGTGAATTAATGGTAGTCGAGGTTAAGATGTTATGAAGGGGTTAAACGGAAAATGTCTGGCTTCACATACGAATTTTCTATGAAGCGTTATCCATAGGTAATAGTTATATCAGTGGACACTCGGTATCTATATATATATATATATATATATATATATATATATATATATATAGTAGAGTAAGTAATTCTATGATCGAAAGAGTGCAATCCTGAATTTATGGTGGCATAATATCATGATTAATAATGAAAATAATGTGATCAAAGAGTTTGATCAATTATTCTATTTATTGGAGCTTTCGATTATGGGTCCATGGTCCCCAGATTGGCCCTCGATATACGAGTTGAAATCAATTATAATTAATTGTCTGATTAAATAGAAAAATAGGTTTCTATTTAATAGAATATGCTTTAATTATTTATTTGATAAATAAGTAAAATAGAAAATAGTTTTCTATATTACTAGTGAGTGTGTGCGCATGATGATATGTTGACTAGGTGGGAATGTATTTTCCAACTAGTCATGTGGGTAAATTATGTACAAGTTTATTATTTATATGATAAATAATAATTATGTGTACAAGATATTATTTATTTGATAAATAATATAATGAGAAGATTCAATTTATTATTAATTGGATAAAGAATAAAGAAATAAATTAGTTTTTTTATTAAAGGAAAAGGAAATTGATTTAAGATAAACGCTTAATTATTAGGTTTGACCTAATGATTACAATATAAATGAGTTGGCGATCTCCAAACACATCAGAAAACCCAACGTTGTTTTCTTCTGGCATAAGTCGCATATCACTAAATTAGAAGAAGAAAAATTAGTTTTTCTCACACTCTAAAATTAGAGGAAAATAGTAGATTTTTCTTTGATGTATATTCAAGCAATTCAAGAACAGTAGATTTAGATCGTGCTTTCGTGAGAGATACAATCAGGAGATCTTGACATCCTGCATAGTTTTTCAAGATTGATAACAATATCTATTCTTATTTTGCATAGTAGATTAATTAAATTTAATTCATGATAAACGCGTTTTTGTATTTAACGGATTTTGAATCGATTACGATCGGATCCGATCAAAATTTCCAACAAAAGAGGCTAAAACTGAAGGCTCTAAGATATGCCACTTCATACAACATTTCATACAGTTTTAACCTTTTGTATGCCTTTTCATTTTATTTGAAATTAACATATTTGTACTATTTTCAATAAATAACAAACATGTCACACCATTTATCCAGATTTTCCCTATAGTCCACAGTATAAACAATACTATAACGATTGCAAAAAAAAAAAAAAAAAAAAAAAAAAAAAAATCAAGAAAATGATTTATAGGAGGTAGGGATAGGGTGGAGAAAATATTAGCACATATGGTGGGGTTGAGTTTGCAGGGGGTGGTTTGAGGTGGCCAAACCAAACCGGAACCGGCCAGGTTGGAACGAACCAGCGGTTCGGTCAACCGCCTGTTTGAAACCGCCCCGTTGGACGGTTGGGGGGCGGTTGGGGGTTTTGGCAAACCTGAATCGGACCGGAACCTGCGGTTGGAACCGGACCGGCCGGAACCGGAACCGGCGGTTGAACCGGCCCAACGGCTAATTTTATTTTATTTTTTGCTTTTTTTTCTTAACACTTCAAAAAATTCCTATAAATACCGGTACAAGTGTTGAAAAAATAACACAATTTACATATAAGAAAAACAACACAATATATCTCACGCAATATTTAATAAAACAACATTTTTAATCAACGTATACTTAAAACCTGATTAAACAAACCTATAAAAAAACTATAAAGACTAACCAAAAAATAATAAAAAAAAAACTATAATAACCTATCAAAAAAACTATAAAAAATTAAAAAAAAAAACAATAATAACTACGTTCGTTTTGATTTTTATATGTGTAAATACATCGACACGATTACATATAAAAGATACGTAGGCGACCGAATTTCCGGTACAAGCATTGAAAAAATAACACAATTTATATATAAGAAAAACAACACAATATATCTCACGTAATATTTAATAAAACAACATTTTTAATCAACGTATACTTAAAACCAAACTAAACAAACCTATAAAAACTATAAAAGACTAAAAAAACAATAATAAAAAACTATAATAACCTATCAAAAAACTATAAAAGACTAAAAAAATAAACTACGCTACGTCTTTGATTTTTTATATGTGTCGTATCCGATACGATTACATATAAATGATACGTGAAAGCAACCGAATTTCCCGTACATGTGTTGAAAAAATAACATAATTTACATATAAATAAAATAACACAATATAAATATTATATTTAAAACCGAATAAAAACTATTTATAAAAAAATATATATTACATTCACTTTTGTAATTATAGTGAAAAGAATAGTAATTTGTTATTGTAGTGAAAATAATAAATATTATATGAAAATGTAAAAAAAAAAAAAAATTAAAACCGTGGCACAACCAGTGATATGAACCGTGATCTCAACCGGGAGCAAACCGTGTGAACCGTGAACGCGGTTTTCAACCTTCAACCGCGTTCACTCCAACCGGCTGTTTCAAAACCGGCACCAACCGGCCACCAGAAAAATCGGCGCCTTCGGTTAAGGATTGGTTCGGGTACACCATTTGGCCACGTCTAGGGGTGGTGTGTTCCTACATATATATTTTCTTTTATTTTTACAAATACTTCAAAATTTGTAAAAAGTGTGTAGAAAAGTTTAAAATTTATTATAAATGGTGTTGTGTCCTTTGTAATAGTTCTCAAACTTCCTTACAGTAGTAAATGTCTGATGCCCCTTATACAAATTTCCCTTTAATAAATTATTTTGATCAGTCAACCTAGTCGGGTAAATTATTTCACTTTTGTCGTCCTTTGCTTTCTCTTCTTTTACTTTTGTCAAGCGCACGGGTAATTTTCTAGCGCATTTATTGACTAGGCATGGGTTGAGTCATGTTGGTCGTGTTGTTTGGGGAGTTTCTCCTCCTCACGATGTAATTCTATTCTTATCATGATTTAGGCAATAAAAGATTTTTTCTTAAAAAAAAAAAAGCTAGTCGGGTAAAAATAATAAAACGAAATCGACAAATCCATTAACCAAAAATAAATAATGTATTAAACAACGAAAAATTGACAAATCCAAAGTAATAATAGGTGGAAAATTACAAATTTTGTGTACCACTTTTAAAATTTTGTGTGCGAACTATTATCAAGGATAATTCCACAGTTCGGCGAGGTGGTGTATAAAAATAAACAAGTGTCATCAACACCAGACATATATACACACACAAAAATATATAAAACACTTATTAGGTAATCTTTGGTGCATAAAAAAATGCATGCAATGACCAAAATTGTGTTGTTAGTTATCATGTTTTTGTTCATTATGGCTTTGAAGGCTGAAGATAATCAATATACAGCTGTTCCCGGTGGCATTGAAAATGGTAAGTCTTGCCCCTGAATTATATAATGTGCATTTTAGTCTAAGCTTCTTTTTTAAGTTTTTGTGTGGATTTTGGAGATTCAAATTAATCCGGATGCTCAGTTTTTACAATCCTAGCTTTTAAGGCACTTTTGATGACGTGGAGGTCGATTCGACCACACAAAAAATGTTGGCCGACCACACAGAAAGCTGAGTGCTCTCTCTCCTCGGCTGATTCGAAATGCCCATAATTAATTTTATGAGAAATGTTTATGCTTCACAACAAATATGCACAACAAGTCACACAACAACCTTTTTCACCACTGATTTTTGGGATCCATTTGAATTTGGATTTGGATCCCATTCTTTATCTCTTATGTTATTCATCTCTAATACCCTTCTGCAAACGTTGCCGGGGTTGGAGGATATGTTTGTCTATCAACAAAGAAGATGATCACGAGCTTTTTGACACCGCACAAATTTTAGCTCATGGCTATTGGCTCTTGGCTCCTGACTTTTAACCTATGGCTCTTTCTTTTTTTGTCGAAAAAACTGTTATATCTTTCTCTGATCGATGATGACAAACTTGCTTTCTCATTTGCAACCTGCAATGGAGGGATGTGCTTGCTTTCTCATTTTTTTTTTTTTTTTTTTTCAACTGAATCTGTAAAAATCGATTAAGGAATGGTTGCCAAAAGAAAAAAAATGGTATGATATGCATGACAAAAGAACTGGCCCAAAAACAAAGGACGCGGAAGAGGAGCTGGACATATATATCTTAAATTTTTTTTTTTTTTTTGACTTGACTACATATATCTTGTTGATAAATAAAAAGAAAATAATGCAGCATTCCACAAAAAACTAAACAAGCAACCATACATGTTTGCTTTAAGTTTTATCCAAACCAAATTGGCGAGAACGCAGATGCAGAAATGAGATTTCGTTTTTTATAAGTCGAAAAAAAAAACCACTAAAAGTATGAACTAAAAGGATATTAAAAAGTCTAGTCTGTTGTATTGTTTGAAGTTTTATTCTACATGTACTTTCCTTCTCTAGCATCTTGTTAGAGAATTCACATAAATAAAATTATTATTGCCGATAAAAAAAAAAAAAAAAAAAGATATTAAAAACATAAATTATTTCGGATTCCTGGACTCAAAGAGAAAAAGACTCGGTAGGTGATGAAGACATTGAATACATGTGAAATATTTATGGATCAACCCTTTTTTTTTTTTCGTGAGTGTGATACTAAACAAATATATATATATTTTTTTCCGGAAAGGTGAGAGTTGGGAAATTGCAAATTGCAAATGCAGATGGGAAAAAAAAAATGCATAGATGGGTTTATTATTATTTTTTTTTTTTGGCGGAGAAAAGATCGTTCGAGGTTCACCGACGTTAAAGCATGACTCGAACCCGTCACACCCGCTACGATACTTACAAAGAAAATCGAGAATCACAAACGAAAAAGACTCAAACTTTTTTTTATTGAATTGATAAAAATAGTACACAGTACTCTCCTTTATATAGGAGATAAATGAGATAACAAACTAGATTTGAATAAATAAACCTAAAGATAAATAATATCACTTAAATATTTATTTCAACCAAACTAGCTATATCATATCTTTCACTTGAATATCATCTATATCTTTGATTTGGATTCCATTTTTTATCTCTTATGTCATTCATCTCTAATACCCACATCATAATCAACGGTCCAAAAATGTGTTGTGACACTTTGTTGTGATATTATCATTACTCTTTTTTTTTGAACATGTTGCAGATGAAAATTGTGATTCCAGTAATGTGTTTGACCTTACTCGTGTTGCATCGGTTCCTTTATGTGTATGGGAAAAATATGGAGGATGTGGAAAATCCCTTTTGGTAACATGTAAAGAGGGCATAGGTGATTGTACTTATTATGATGCAGAAGTATCTGTGCAAATGGTAAGTTTTTATGAAGGAGAAACTTGTGAGGACTCTCTAACACTCTCTGAGGAAGCATTTGAAAAGATTGCTGAAATTCAAATTGCCGACGAAGTCAAAGTTAGTATCAGGTACCATATTCCTTATTCCTCTATGTAATCTTTTTTATACAGAAAAAAAAGGATGGTTATTACTTATTAGTTACCTATCTCATTTTATATCTCACATCAATGGTGCGATATCAAATGATGCGGAAGAAACATGTACATTATCTATTTATAGATTTAAAACATATATGTCTTGTCATTAACCTTAAATTGCTTTTTAAACCGCGAGAACGATCCGCTACCAGATCCGGAGAGTTTGGCGGCAAGTATATATATATATAAATAGAGAGAGAGAGAGAGAGAGAGAGAGATGAGATATGTGCTGTCTGTCAAGATTTAAGCTACCATTCTACTAAAACCAATTGATGGTAATAATGCGTTACTATATTTATTTAGGCATTTAAAAGTGTAGGCAATTAATCTCTCCAACTGTGTGTGTGTGTGTGTGTGTGTGCATACACACATAAGATTCTATTTTTCAACACGATATTCAATGTTGCTTGTTGAACAAGCATCTCTCCTTCTATTCTTCAACACGATATTCAATGTTGTTGTTGAACTATCATCTCTCCCAAAAGAACTATCCTATCTCCCAAAAGTAAGTTTAAGCCGAGTTTAAGCTGATTGATGGGGGTGTTTTGGTTGCCTCTCCCAAGTTTAAGCTGATTCGATCATGGGGTGTTTCGGTTGTCTCTCCCAACACTTGCACACAACACTTGTTGCACAAACACGCCCGCGCTTGTGGGTTGTCTCTCCCAACACTTGCACAATATACATGCACACAACACTTGCACAAATCGCGCCTCAAGTGTGGGTTGTCTCACCAAACACCTGCACAATATAAACGGGAAAAATAATATTGACACCACCAGGGTTCGATCTCATGAGATCTCGCTCTGATATCATTTTAAATTACCATCTCTCATAAAAGTTTAAGCTGACTTGAGGTTTTTGATAATTAACATCTTATACACATTTAACAACTCACTCAAATGTCAAATGCATCTCTTCCAACATTTTCACAGTCTTAATTTTAAAAGACTACAACAGTTGTCCAAACAATATCACAAAAAAAAAAAAAAAACTAAAGTTTGTATGAAAGGACTCTCTATGTTTTGAACAATTTGCCACCACTATGTTTTTATTACAATCGATTTCTCTCATGTCTGATTGATGACATTTTAGGGCGGAATGATGTTCTCTACAGAAGGCTTTGCAACGTTTTATGGAATGATGTGCAGCATCTGCTCTACAAAATGTTCCTTTTCAATCTTTTATGCTGTTTTACTTCTGTAACAAATACGTATTGTATTTTACACTTTCTTTTTTTTGAAAACATATTTACCCTTTTTCATTTACTTACTATTATATATGTCGTGTATGCATATGTATTGTATTTTACCACAAATTCACAACCAAGTAATCAAACTCATCATCTAAATAAGATTTTAGATGATCCTTCAAAAACACGAAACATACACAAACTCTCTTTAAAAATAAAGATATTTTCAAGGTTTTCTTCATATGTAAAGACTAACTTGACTCTAGTTGGGAGGCTGAGTTCGAACTCCCTGGGGGACATAGTTTAAGATAAAGTGGTGTGTGTGTCTCTTTCGTCTCTGAAAAAAAAAAAAAAACCTCCGTATTTAGTACTAAGATATAATGTCAATTATCTACATCCCCATCAACTTAAGTTTTTAGGAGAGATGATATTTCAAATGGTATCAGAGCAGTAGGTCCTGAGTTCAAACTCTGCTCCATGTCTTCCGCTCGGATCAGCCTGCCGAGGCAGACCTTGGGTCCAAAAAGAGGGGCTTACCCCGCTTCGATTCACGGAATAAGTAAAATAACGTTAAAAGTGTGAAAGCGTGGCCCAACGATCCTTAGACCTCGAATCTGGAAGCTAGAGTGTCGGAAAAGTTACCACAGGGATAATCGGCTTGTGCGTAAGCGCTCATCCGGCCGAGCCGCTTCCAGGTGGACAGTCATTAAACGAAAAAGATAACTCTTCCCGAGGCTCTCGCCGACGTCTCCGACTTCCTAACGCTGCCGCCAACCGCCACGCCCCGGTTCGAGAATTTTAACCCGATTCCTTTCGCAAAGACGCACGCAAACGCGCTTATCTGGCCGGGCTTCCCGAGGCTCTCGCCGACGCCTCCGACTTCCTAATGTTGCCATCAACCGCCACGCCCCGGTTTAGGAATTTTAACCCGATTCTCGAGCACGCAGCAACGCCGCTATCTGGCGTGGCTTCCCACGACCGCCAGATCGACTAACCCATGTGCAAGTGCAGTTCACATGCCCGAGCATGGCGTCGACCACCGGTCGCTCGTCGTGCAAACAACCAACCCCGGTCCATCTCAGTGGTTTTTTATCGTATTTATTTTCTCTTGTGATTATTTATGTGATATAACCATGCCATACATCATATTCATGAATTCCACTCCTAGCATATGCATACATGTAGATAATTAATATTGGCATTAATTAGACATGTATGAAAACGTTAATTAATTTAGTTTAATAAAAGATTAAATTAATTAAAGGAAACGGAATTTATCGGAATATAAAATTCACATGATACACTTGATTTAAGATTATAAATCCTTTCTGGGTTTGGGTAATGTAGTATCTACATAAATTAGAATTTTGATAATCAAAATTGGAAAATCGTGAAAAGATGAGACATTCACTAGACGGTATTTGGAACTGATAAGTTGGTGATTACTTTTCATGGTTTATTGTTTTCGATTATTGGAAAATTCTAAGATCCTAAATTTTTATCATGACAAAAATTAGGACTTTAAAATTCTTTTGTGAATTTTAGTTGTGTAGTGACTACACAGAAATTTCTAACGGAAAATTGGAAAATCATTGAAAGTGTTACTAGTTATACGGTATTTGAAACCGATAAATTAGTTGGAGCTTTCAATTTTGTGATTTATTGTTTTTCGAATTATTAGAAAATTCATAAAGTCCTTATGTATTAGGATTATAAAATTCTTGGTGAATTTTAATTGTGTAGTGTCTACACAAAGAATTTATAAATCCGAGAAATTGGAAAGTCGTGAATAAGTGACACTAGTTAGACGGTATTTGGAACCGATGAACTAGTGGGAGGATTAATTAATATTGATGATTTAGTGTTTTTGGATTGTGAAGGAATTAAAATCCTAATAAGACTACCTATTTTTCAAAAGAACGAGTGGGAGCAAAGAAGGTGACAACCGACCCCACGGCCTCATCGCTGGCACAAGCACGCTGAGAGAATGGTGACGCCTCGTACGCTTTTGATTTTGGCCCTTATGGATGGCCATCACCGCAATCAAAATTCAAGGCTTGGTGTCCGAAAGGATAGGATTTTGAGTACTGGTCGGGTCACCTGACCTACCCTACGGCGGCATACTCGGGCGTGCTTAAAATCTGAAACAAAAGAGGTCACACTCACAAGGATATTTTGGAAATATCTTGGTGAAAAAGGAAGGTAATCAAAAATTAAATAGAGATATTTGATTCTCAATGGTTTAATTGTTGAGAGATAGTCTCAATTTAATCGCCACCTCTTTGACCTACCCTACTACGGCGACATCGAGGTGTGAGGTTAAATCCTTGAATGGTAGGATAAACTACATGCATGACATCACGCTTATAATTCCTAAAATAATTATATGTTGTGGTATGATTTTATTTATATTTACATATAAGTTATTTTACAACTACATATCATCTCTTTAAGTATCTAGATCGCTAAATGATTAAAATTGACTGATGATGACTTCGTGTAAGTGGAAAAGTATCGAGAACGTTGAACTCATTGATCAATAATGCAATTAATTTTCGGTAGAGGATTCTCCTCTTAAGCCTTCAAACTTAAGTAACATTGATGAGTATGTCACTGTTGTCACTCGTGTTGAACGGGAGACAACCGATATTAGTTTAATGATGACAAGAATGATTTGGTATCAATATCACCAGACATCCCATAGTTTACGAGTAGTGTCTGCTCTTATAAACTGCTAGTTCAAGGCCATTTCCTTTTTTATAGAAAGCCAAGAATGGGAAGGTAAATGTCTACAAGTGTAAGTCATTTAAACTAAATAAGTTAAATGCTAAATCGAAATATTAATAAAAGAAAATAAAGGATATAGAAAGTGATTTCGGATCACTGACCTGTGAATCCTTAGAGACTTTCTTAACCGGAATTTTTGACCCGGAAGCTAAGTTCTTTTGGGAAGAACAAGGTAGCTAGGCATTCATTATTAAAGAGTAGACAACGGGCAGTTATTTCAGCTGAGAAAGTGGGAGTGATATAAGGAAAGAAATTTCGGATTTTAATCCTTATATATCGCAGAAATTTAATTTCTATTTTCAGATTCGTTGGAACAAATAGATTCACTTTCACATCGAATAATATAATCGCCTTAAAGAAAGTAGAATATGACATTTTGTTGAAGACGAAGTCGATACTGGACTTTGTATGATAAATTCGTAACCACTAAGTAATCTTTGAATGTATATATAACACATCATAAGCTACTAAGACAAATGATTTCGATATTAAGATAAACGATTCTTTCAAAGATCATTAATTAAAGGCATATATCCTAAAGATAAGATCGAAGACCCGCCAAGGGTGATTCCTATCTCCCGCCTAAGAACACTATCTCAAAGGAAAAATGACTATGTAAACCTTTCAACTAGAAATGGTGATAGAGTGAAGAAGTGTGAAAGCTTGTTCAGTAATGACCTTGGTCTTATGAAGGATACAAGCTAGTGAGCTTTTGAGTGGTAGACAATTTGTCCAATGATTACTCAAACGCACGATTAGTTTATCTCAATATTTAGAGAATCTCTCGATATCACCAGAAGAAGAGTATTCCATGCTCGAGATATAGGCTATAGCATAGTATTTGGAATCGATGCTCAACCTACCTCCAGTGAAATGATTTCACTTTGAAAGGATAAACCATGTATTGTCTTGTATAGTTATTTATATGATACAATGACAATCGCTTAATTCAATTAAGATATTGATTGCAAAATAACAATTTACATTATTGTGTAACACCGAGAAGTCTACCTAGAAGATACTTTATGAATTTGTGGATAAAGAGTGAACTACATTTACTCCACTTTTGCAAATAGAGGCATTTAGCACTAGTGCTTGAAGGTAGGGCTGGAGATTTTAAATACACGTTCGGATGGTGACTGTTAGTGAAATATCTTAATGCGATGAGTAAATGTTGGTTATAAGATTCTTAAGATCGGATAGTGACGGTTACACTTTCTACATCCTTTAAAAGAATGTTTAAATAACAAACTTATACCTTGAAGTACGCTTACTCAAAGATTACTTATCGGATTTAATCGACCACATCCAACATTGGTTGTTGGGGTTCCACCGATAAATAATACTACACCGCATCGAATATCGATCCACCCAAATGCAGATGGGAGTATGGTTTAACCATTGACCCTCAGTGATCGTCTGTGACTTTATAGTCTGCTGGGGTGATTGATCACCTATGCCTAATTAGGTTGTATAGATTCAAAATAGGAGATTGGTTTTAAGCCATAAACTCGTAAATGGAGTTTTGGTGCCCAGCTTACTTTCACAATCTTGTAGAACCACTGAGTGTCTCAGCCCAATGGGAAGTAATTGGATCTACATGAAAAAAAGTCGAATGAATGAGAAAGTTTATCTTCTAAGCAAAGCCAAGTGGTCCGAGGTAATTCTGAGAAGCAAAGAGTTAACCGTGGGTGATGCCTGAGACTCTCTCACTATTCAACATTGCTTAACTCCTCGGAAGCGGAGAAAGATTCACAGGGGTGATGCCTCAAAACTTTCTTGTCGTGACAAATCGGAGCTTGAATTCATTCGAACACAAGGGTTTTAGCTTAAAGCCAATGGCCAGATTGATCGTATATGCTTATATCTGTTGGTGGATTAAAGAAAACTTCTAGGTCATTAAAAGCCACATGTTTGACATGTGTGGAGCTTGACCAGTAATATTGATGAGTCTTTTGTAGACAAGAGAATCAATATTGGTAAAAGTAGTGAGACGTTAGTGTTAATGAAAGGTGACATTTGCAAATGGGCTTGTAAGCAACATGAGTGTGTTACTAAAGTCGAAACCGACGTGCCAAAGCTTCTCTAAATTAGAGAAGTGGACATATTCTCGTAATTTGATTCTCGTCGAATTCATGAGAACAAGTTGTAAAGATCCCATTCATCTTATTGTTAAGATGATGATGCATTTTCGAATGCTAGATTTAAAGAGGTTTCCTACCCAACCCCTCATGGAATAATTCTCTTAAATCTTAGGATATAGAAAATGGGATAGATTCTCTTTGATAGAGAAAGTCGAGGTTATTAAAAGTCAATAACACACTAATCAAGGATTCGGATATTGAGTAGCAAGATAGTTGCATCCTCAAGTACCTTCTCGAGAATGAGGAGTAATGTCGTCCTATATTCGTGTACGAACCTATGTATTGTTGACTACACCGATTCGATTTTAAGTCGATTAAGGGTTATCGTAAGCTCGATCCCGGCCTCGCTTTACTCGTAGTGATGGAGCTATAGTCTAGTAAAGCAATCCAAAGATTTGCCGCTTTGGCTTGAGAAGTTCTTTGTTGGATCGAGAAGTGATTCTGGTCACGGATTTTATTAACACAAAACAAACAAGTAATAATCCGGTTAACCTCAAGTATAAGGATCGTAGTAATAGTGGTTAATGCCGGTCGATTTTACGAGGAACTAAACAATTGTGATTCCTAGTTTTTGTCTAACACTAAACTATGTCACGAAACTAATCTAAATAAATAATAAAACGAACAAAACTGAAAATAAAAATAGATAGAGGATATAGTCCAAAGCTAGGAAGAATAATACGGGTTGCGAACCTTTAACTAAACTAATCTAAGATGCAAATGAAAGTAAACTAACTAAACAAATTCAAGTTTTTAAGGATTTGAATTAAATGTATAACGACAAAACGAGTTGATCCACCCATCCAACAAGCATTGATTCTCTATCTCGATTATATTGTGGTTTTTATCTAAGTTGTGATTTACCTTATCTAAATATGAACCCCTAATTCCTTAGAAAGTTCATCTATTAATCCATTATCTTCCAATGCAAGATTAACGCCGCTTTCTAACCAAAGGTGTAAACTTTATGTTTATAATCAAAGAATTAAACCTATTAACTTCCGTTAAGATAGATTCAAAATACTATTCCTATTCATGGTGATCTAAGGTTTATAAAGATTTCCATCAACAATAAACACCCATTAACATGCATATCTTCCGATATAAGAGCAATTAAACATAGTAAATATGAATAAAGAAACAACCTTTAATAAAACTCACAAGATAATCGATGAAAACGAAATCATCAAATGTTGGATGGCTTCACAATACCCATTTGATGAAGCTTTAGCTTAAACATCCTCAAAGAATCAAAATTGCCAAACAAGTGCATAAAAGTAGCTAATTTAATCTCGATCTAAAGTGCATAAAGTGGAATAAAAGGAAGAAAAACGCAGCCTCCAAAGCCGCCCCTAGGTTTGTGGTTTCAATAATGAATATATGGTCCCCATATGTGGAGAAAACAAATTCGCTATATATAGAGTTTTGAGTCGGTTTCACTAAGTCGGCCGACGGACGCTCGCCCACTTCTACAGTGAACGCCCGTCTAGATAGATCTTCGATCGCTTCAGGACGCTGCGTCAGATGCTGCCCAAACTCTCTTCAGACAAAATCACACCACTCGACGCCCGCTCGCTTATCAACGCCCGTCCACTCGGATCGACTCGGGCGCTGCTCACCGGATCGAACTTTGATTTATTGATCTTTATCTTTTTCCTCTATCTCATTCCTTCATTATCTCTTTTATCATCAATTAGCTCGAACTTAATCAACTTTTGATCATCTTTTGAGCCTCCAACACGTATCTATAACACATAAAACATCGCAAAATGTAATAATGTCCAAATAATCATAAAATCATAATTAAAACACCAAAATCAACCAATATTATGTAATAACTTATTTAAAACCTCATTTACTCAATATTTCCGTTAAACACTCGCTTCTCATGCAAATTAATACAAATAATGGGAAAATAATTGTAGAATATAGCGCTATAAATCGATAAATTCACCCTTACAGATTCCAGTGTCTCAATGAGCCGAAACCATTTTAATCGTGAAAACGCTAAGAGGGTAGCTCATGACAAAGGATCTTCACAATCACAAGAAGTCAAAAGCTTATTGAGGGAAAGTACCACCTGATCGAGACAAACCGTGGCAGAGAGCGACGCTGGTCCTAAAAGATCACTTTGTTTAACAACCCAGCTAATTAGTTTACCAAGTCGTGTGGCATCTAATGTCACCGATAAGCGCTGACGGGTATGAAATTGGGAGATATGTCATCATCTTCAGAGCAAGCGGAGAATGTTGTGGATAGAAAGAATAAGGGTGGTGCTCTAAAAACAATTGTTGCTTGTCTTACGGGCAAGTGGGAGATTGTTGGATGTGGTGCCCCAAAGACAATTGTTGGCTTGTCTATACGGGCAAAGTGGAGATTGTTAGAAGAAGCTCAAAGACAATTTATGTAATGGTTTTTATAATTAATAAATGATAGATTGATTCTCATCTTATTAATTGTTTTGTGCTTATATTTAATACATCACTTTGAAAACCCCAAGTCGTATCATATGTAGCCATATAACTCAAGCAGGTCACTTGCATGAGGATTAAGTTTATGGTGATACACTGAACTCAAGTAGTCCATGGTGAACTTAATCAAAGTATGGGGTCTATTGATAAAACCACCATTAATGCGCCCGAAACACTTTAAGGTGTGACCATCTTATCTGGACCGTCGATATTGGTTATCTAAGTGGGCATTTATATATGATCTAGTCATATTGGACTGGACCGATTTAATATGCATTTCTCATATAATTCGTGATTGAGAAATCTTATTAAATCACAAGATGATCATATATGGATTAACCTTAATCTGAAGTGATTGCATTACCGAACTTGTTTCCGGATAGGATTTGATGTGTTGCGTTAAAGATCATTGGGAGAGCGCGCTCCAAATCACATTCCGCGTTAGCCTTGTTATGCAAGGAATGAGTGAAGCGACGTGTCTCCACGTGGATATGGAATCCATTCCTTCCTCGCGGGAAGTAGAAAAGACAAATCTCATATTTGTTAATCCTTAAAACCGGCTCGATCGACCAAGTTTGTATTGGTTATGAACTAATTGATCACTAATTAGGTTGATGGTAAATAAGGATAAGATGTAATGAATAAGGTTTACGGAAATAATCTCGCTTAGATTATGGTATAGTCTATGAATGGTTAGCTCAGTATGTAACGATTATATCAATGGACACTTATTGACTCTTGAGAATAAGTTATATCTATAATCGATAGAGTTCGGTTCGGATTTATGGTAGGCGTAATTCCGAATTAATAAGTTGAGTAGAAATATTCTGATTCGATGAATATTTTATTCAATTTATCAGAAGCAACTTAGTTATAGGTCAGGTCCCCGTTAGGGTTGAAACACGCACGTGAGTGAATTCTCGTGATTTACGGAACCTCGAAAATAAATTAAATAGTTGGTCTATTTAATAAATGCGGATATTAATTATAATGTGGATAATGTAATTATTTATGTGTTAAATAATTATAAATAAGAAATTAGTTTTCTTATTGGATAAATAAGAAATTTGTTTTCCTATTGGATAAATATTTTTATTTCCCCAAAAGGAAAAGATAAATTTGTGTGTTAAAGATAAACTCTCAAATTACTAGTTATTTTCCTATAAAGACTGAGTTTTTCCCACACAAAATTAAAAAAAATCGAACACCATTTTTGAGTAAAAGGGCCAGCACCTCTTGAATAAAAAGAGAAATTTTGTTTTCTTGTACATGCTTGCAGTTATTGGGGAGAAGAAAAAAGCCAGGGTTTTTGAGCATATTAGAGGAGGTTCTACTACGAGGATCGACTTATGCACCAATCATCGCCTTGGAGATACACTCCGGAAGATCACGGCTTCTCTTCTCTAGGGTAAATCTTAAACTTTCTTGTAGTTAATTAATTAATCATGTTGAATTAAATCGTATTGGTAAATCAGATATCACTTAGTCGAATTACCGCTGTGGATGATCGAGTATCTCAATTGGTGTTGTGAACGTGATCGACGATCAGTTCATGGACGGATCGGATTCGAGTTTTGTATATCCAAGCGGGTACAACTTCCATTCAAAAATTTATTGTATTAAGTTTTGCCCCAATTTATTATATTAGATTTTTGCCTGCGACCATGTGTTGATCAACTGAGTGACCACATACCGTGAATTTTTATTCACCTATAAATTGCTTCTATTTTTATGCTTTCAATTCCCTCTAAAAGACATGTTAATCCCTTAAATATTTATTCTCACTATCTCTTCTTTCTGGGCTGGGTATCGATTTCTCCGAAGGATGATTTTCCATTCAAATATGTCTTCCTCTCTATCATTTATTTCTAAGATTCTTTAAACAAAATTGACTCGATGCACATGTGATTCAAAGCAATAAAGAGGTCAATGTGGAAGGCTGTTGTCGATCGATATGGAGAAGGTTGTCACACGCAATACGCTGGCGGAAACAATAGATCTGCTTATTCTGAATCAACTGGCCGTGTTCATTGGGTTACCGGCGTGGATTGGGCGGAGGCGTGTCGTAGATAATGAAAAAGATTGGCTCAAAATTGGTTGTAGATAAAACTCTACATATCATCTATTAGCCTATAAATGTGTTGTAGTTTTGTTTATTATTAGTATTAATTGCCAAGTGCTATCATGATTATATTTCTACATATTAGCGTTAAATCTTATTTCATTTTAGGGCGATGGTCCAAAAGGACATATTTTGGACTTAATAGTGGTAAATAGGACACTAAGGAAACTTATTTATTTATAAGTTTACAGAATTACTACATAGACAAAAATATTTTTATTAACGAACAAAAGAGGAGTTACGAATATGAACCAATATAAAAAAGTTGAAACCGCTTATATACTGAAAAATTATAGCTTTAACTGAGAAATAATACAAACACCCAAATTCAAGTAAAGTTAAAGCTAAGTCGAAGCTAAATCCGCAATTAAATCAAGGAAAAACCATGTAAGAAGACGTAAAGTGGCGAGCCGTAAGAGAGAAAGAATCGCATTAAGGGCGTTGGACGGCAATAAATGAAGCGGGATGATGGCGCAGGGAAAACAAGTGATTTAGGCCGATAAAGAGACCGCAAAGCATCAAAATCGAAGAAAAATAAGTAAGTATACGGTATGATCGAATATCAACGATAGAAAAATCGAAATGTAGATGTAGAAGAAAACATCATTTTTTTGTGCAAACTTGAAATGCGGGTGCTAGGAAAATCATTGGCTGTGGCCTGACAATAGTCAATGATTACATGTCACTAAATTATAACAAAATCGAGGGATTGAAATTGTGCTTGAAATTCTCAAAGAAAGAAAATTATACGCTTTTGATAATGAAATATGTACAGTCACTTGATTTTTGAACAAATTTCGGTTAGTTTATTCATGTACAAGAGACTGCGTCACCTGGGGATCATCAAGCTTTAAGTGGTTTGCAGTAGTTCATTTAAATCTCCTGTTGCTATAAATGTCAGTTAAAATATAGTATCCTTTGCATAGTAGATAATGTCCTTTGCATAATGATGTAATGTCACCGCGAATATAACATTGAAAATATAATTTCACCGCATTTACATAAATGAAAATGGCGTATTACCAGCTACATAATGAGTGAAGCTTTACATTATAGCTATATGTATAAAAACTTTGATAAGCAATCAATTATAAACTTGAAACAGCCACAAGCGTGACACCGTTCACACGATTGAAAATATAAGTATCCTTTGCATTTCATAATATACAAGTACATTAATAATGTTCAGCATGTAACATGTCAACATACAATCACAACATCTGAAAATATCGTATCAATGCACTAATAACATTAAAATTTAATGTCTAGTCCATTAGTCTTACATCGTAAACTACAAATACTTGTATGTCAAAGAAATTCAAGTAAATTAAAGTATCGTACCAATTAGTCTTTACGTTGAAACTACAATTACTTGTATGTCCACGAGAATGGAAGCAACTACCGTATTTTTGCACATGTTTACGTAACAAGCAGAACAATATAGATCGACACTTAACAAAGATAGCGTTGTATATTCAAGGATATGTAGGAAAAATCACAAAAGAACATGAAAAATTGATGGATTGGAAACACCGTCTTGTTATATATTTAGGAGTATCTGGGGTGCTAAGGAAAGGTCATATTGGAGAAAAGAAAAATAGCGTCTTTGGATGACATGCGTAAATATATACAACAAAGGCAAAGCATACTTGAGATTGAAGAAGCACCGTCATATGCCAACTAGAGAAATGATGTAAAGCCTAATCTTTGGTATAGAAGATGGAAAGACGAGAGGTTGGAGATATGACCACAAACCCATCCACGAGTATTATCCGTTAAATCAAGGATATTTTATGTCAGGAGAATCCAAGGTAAGTGTTGTCAAAGAAATAATAAATGGCTATGATAAAGGAAAAGGATTCAACATCAATAGAAATACGGTAAAGTTACTTATGCTACCACTATTAGCCAATGCTGTTGTTTGCCATATACGGCCAAAGACATATCATGGGGGTTCCTTTATTATGTGGATGACTTGATTCAGATTAGAAGTTCATATGATTGGTAAATCTCACATACTCAAAGAACTTCTAAAATGAACTCAAGCTAAACGGACAAATGCAAAGATATTGTTATTTACTGCCTTTGTGTTCTCTCCCGGTATGCTACTAATTTGAACATTTTTAATATAAATGTATTTACATTATAAATGATGCATACAAAATCATATCACCGCATTACAAGTGAAGTTCGTGTGTAATGGTATGTATTAATGCATCAAGTTACTCAGAGCACACATGCTGTAATCTGAGACGTCAGGTAAAAGCAGAGGAAAACAAAAAGAGTTGAAGGTGGAAAACAGAGTATCTCAATCAGAGAATTCCAAGGATGACAAAAGGGAACTTGAGAGATGTACAAAGTATTCTAAATCCAAAAGGAAACTACAAAACACGGGAGAGCATCGGAGTAAATAATCATAAGTCACATTAAGCATATAATGATCAATAGCTATCCGTACGCCTAATGAATAAACATTCTTAATTATTGCATTTCACCGCACAATTGTCAGCTTGTCACCGCGTAGCTTTAAATTTAGTTTTTTTAATACATGCCTTCTACAAGTCTTTCTACATGGCATTGTGCAATATTAAGGCATGTCACCGCATTTTTAATGATGTCATTGCATTAGTAATCTTGTGCTTTTTTGTACAATAAGTTGAGTGATTACAGGACACTAAATTTTTTTAGCGCCATCGCATTAGTAATGCACTTGTTTTTGTACCAAGCTGAAAGATTACTTGCTACTAGAAATCTTTGTATGTCACTACACTCATTATACCCATGTGAATGCACAGTAATGCATCAACGTGCCAACATAATCAATACGCAGGTATTGCAAAACGATAAATAGTTCAATCCTAAAGAAGCCTAATTCCTACGTTGACCGTGAAAGGTCTTCTTGATACCAAGCTTGGGAGAGGGTAGAAAATGGAGCTAGAGACAAGGAAACACGGATGATGAAAGCCGTGACATGTGGCGACTAAGAAAAATCAAGCTGGAATCTGGAGAAGATCGTATCGTAAGCGTATGGAAATGACCAGGAGTGCCAAGAGAATGACGCACACTAAAGAAGGTATTTATGGAAATGACTTCATGTGATGAAAAATATGAGGGGAACACCGGGAAGGTGATGAAGGAAATCAACTGAATTCCAGAGAAGATGATATGCAAGCGATGGAAATGACAGGAGTCCGAACATAATGACTAACACCAGTGAAGCCAGATGATGGAAATGACGGGAAGTGCAGAAGAAAATGTAGGACACCGGGAAGGAGATCGAAAGGGAAATCAGCCCTGAATCTAGAGGAAGATGATGCGTTGCAATGAAATGAGAGTCCCAAGACGAATGGGATTTAAAACAGGCCGCAGATAATGGAAATAGCTCGGGAGCCTGAGTAAACGAGAACACCTGAAACCCATTTGAAGAAATGCCAGAGAGAGGGTGAAGGGGAACGAGGGACACCAGAAAGTGTAAGAAGGAAACAATGTGGAAAGGTCAACAGAGTAGAGGAATACTGGAAGGGAGATGACAAGCAACAGGAATTGAAGCAATAAAAAAACAATGAAGTGATACAAGAACAACATCAAGTTCCTCAACAACACCCAACAGGTCTCAGAGATAAGTTTGGAAAGCACTCCTTCATTCGGATTACTAACACCAACACCATCACCACCACAAGTACAACTACTCATTCAATTTTTTTATGCAAAGATGAGTCCATGATATTATAAATGAATATCGAGAATTTGAAACTACTTAACAAACTTGTGCGAGGACGTCGTACGATCCAATTGGAAGAAATGATGAGCAAAACAAATTCTTGTCAAAAGAATTGGCGCATGGCATAAAATTGAAGAACCAGAGCAAATACACATGGTAACGAGTAATACAAACTACTATCATTCTCATCAAAGATCAGATGTCACCTGCATCAAATGATGTCACTCCAAATAAACAAAAACCATCATACTAACATGCAACTTCATTGATGAAATAAATAATATATATTAAATATATTTACGAGAAAAATCGAAGACCGATGAAGCAAATGCTTTAGTTGATGAAGAAGAGAATTCAAGAGCTAGAGCATGACAATGTAAGCTTAAGTTCAAAAAATGGAAAGGCATGAAGAAGGTAGAAGAGTAAATCTTGAACAAAAACAATCGACTTGAAGCACAATCCTAGGCAAGTGAATGAGACACTTTAGATGTGATTAGTCTCGAGAGAGCAGAGGTGGAGTTACAGTAAGTATCGGAATTGAATGATAAGATGAAGATTGCTCTGTCTACAATTAATGCGACCAAAGACAATAAAAAAAAGAAAGATGAGTACACAAAACATTGTTAGACATTTCACAATGAAGCAGGGGAGAACAAATGAGAAAAACATGGTCGCTATGTTACAAGAGCAAGAGAAAAAACGGAGATTAATTGACGGACTTGAAGTAGTGAAAAGCACCGCGAGGAAAAGAATTGTTTGTGAAACAACAATAGGGGATTTGAAACCGGTCTTCAATATAAGAAAGAGCAATGAAGGTTGAAAGAAAATCACCGAGAGATAGGAAGCTAAAATTCAAGAAATGGAAAACAAAATCCAACAACTCCAGGATGGAATATGATTCTCTCTTGCTACTAAATCAAAGTGACACAAAAATCTACAATGAAGAACACGCCGATATTCAACAAGTCACCCTGGTAAACAACAAGAACACGGAAGGATAGGCATCAAGTCACCCCAGATTTCTACAATTGAAAGGGGAGTGAAGAAAAATGCAAAGAAAGACTAAAGAATGAGGATCCCGATTTTCGGTACCCAAAAGCAGAAAAGAAAGCAAAACAAGCAAAAACAAGAATACTTCAATACTCCGACTTGAATCCAGAGTTTCACGGAAAAATCATAATCAAAGGCAACAAAGATGAATACTTCACTTGGACCACACATTGTTCCGAAGTATTCAAAAAATTCGAGAAGTCAGCGATAAGGAAGGAAAATTCGTTACAACTTACTAAACAACATCATTAAACATAAGATTCTTGATATATAGAATACTAACAACATACTATTATTGTAGGGGTATAGTCCGGCAAAGATATTTAGGTGATTACCCATAGTCACCATTCAACTCAATAATGGAGTTCTAAATGACTTGTACATAGATTTAATCGGTAAATCTAGCATCCTTGCATCTTCTACTCACTCCATAGTATTGTCCTTTGCAATCTACATCACGGCATATTCACATCAATGCATCTTTGGTGTCAACTGCATTAGTTGACATGAATATCTAGCATGACAACAAATGGTAAATACATATACAGGAAAAAACATATTGCTTTTGATGTTCACCAACGGTAAATAAATAAACTAACTTACTATAATGAAATTTGAAGCCAATTGGTTGAAGGGTTAGCTGAGCTCTTAAAAAGTGTACGTATGAATTAAACCTAACTACCAAATATTCTCTGGCTGACATGGGTACGCATACAAATTAATTTGAATAAATAAATTTAAGATTACATTCGTAATCGATCAATACGCGAAACCAGGCTATACCAAGAAATCTTGAGCGTGACAAAAAGTTATCAAATGAACAATTGGAAAGAATGGTGGAAAGCATATAAGGGCGACATAAAGTTTCATTCCCTTGGCTCTTGTATGGGAGAAGAGTCAAGGCCATACCACCGGGTACTACTAACATACAAATTAGGAGAACCAACACTGAAAATGTTTATTCAAGCACCGGTGGGAAGCGGCAAGACGTAGACATTTCATCAAAAGAATGCAAGGATAGTCGATTTATCAATGACATATTACACAATGCGATCATCTCAACATGCTTTCTTGTAAATATGTTTCCAAAAAAACATTCAACACAAACTTCTCTTATTTGCAGTCTGATTATTTTGAAATCCCTCCACCAACAAGACTTTAAGAATCCAGGCAACAAAGCATATCAACAAAAGTGAAAAGGTTCAAAAGCTACACTATTAAAAGTCTAATCAAGCGTAAGTATGAATGCAATTAATGCAACATAATGACCATAACAAAACATACACAATAATACATGAATCATTGAGAATATAATAGCAGATACCGTGCCTCTTTACTTGATATATGACATGTAGAAACTAAAGACGAAATCTCACAATTCAACCACATCTGGATGATCAAACAAGTTGGCGTGACTCAAGTGGAATGAGTTTAAAGTCAATCTATTAAGCAATGTGAATTTACAATAAAACACTAAAATGGTTGCTTAACTAGAATTTTAAATAATACAAACTAGTCTACTATACACTTGGTATATTCATGGTCAATCCTTTGCGTAAAGTATTTGAATGATATCAATCACAAAATGCAATATGACAAGTGTGGTGATGAATCCATAAGCTGAGTTAAACTAGTTTTAGTTTGTGGTTTGATGGTTCAATTTGGATATACGTAGCAATTTGACAAATTGGAAATATTTGATACGTTCATGTTTTTGTAAATTTGTCTTATTTTTGTGCATTGATTGTTAACAATTTATGTACATAATAATGTAATTCCATTAAACACATTACCGAGATCAATGAATTAAAAATGGAATACATCTCAATACATGTCAACTGCATAAATATACACAATCATCTCAATATATTCACAAAATAAATACAAGATACATATCAATAATATATGGGGATAAAAACCAATGCAAATTTGCATGTCATTAAGTACATCATCTTTATTCATTTGAATACAACAACAACAAAACTGAAAGGTTAAGCCACTTAACTGGGTGACACTCTCATCACGAAGGCCCATAATACAGATCATTTCCCAATGTATGCACAAAACAAATACAAAACTACCGATGTCAACCTAACATATGGATGACAAAAACAAATACAAATATGATAACATTAAATAATCAGCTGTTTCGATCCATTAAATACAACAAACCAGTCAATAAAGTAATCAAATGCATAAACATGACTATAAATTGACACTAAGGACTCCCATTCACCAAATAAGTTCATCGTCGTTTGATAGAAATAAAAAACATACCAATACCAAAATATATAGGAAATAAAAAGGTTTACAAATAATAAAGATTTAGCAACAAAAACTTAATATCATCAGTGCATTCTGAGTAATCTGATAACGACCATACTAATGCAGTGGACACAATATCATCTTTGCATTTGGGGAAATAGAAAATAAATGGTCGAAACCATGATGTAACAAACTCTATCTCAATGCTTAAAAACATTCATTAACTATAAAGGCAGGAGCATGGCATGTCTTCTTATTATGATACCCAAGCTCGATGACATTTACCACATTGGATAACACGTTTGGACGACTCAACATTTAGATCGAATCGCCATGACGGTGGCCTACCAAAATGCTTTTAGCAGCGGACCAAGCCGCAGCAACATCTTGAAATTGTTCTTGAAGGGACCAGAGGTCGATTTATTGCAACTCTGTATGAACCAACATAAGACCTTGTCAAAAACAAGGATCAACATAGTCGTTAACTTGGAAAACCGGTGAGTCCCCAATGACACAGCCAAATCCATGAACACATGGATGGCCATTCTACGCCACTCGATGCACGAGCAAGCACGCATTTATCCAATCAGCACTTGCTGGAGAGGAGGTGGAAAAACTTCATACCTATAATAAGTAGTAACTAGCAACCCTAAAGCCTCTCCCGGAATCCATCGACTATATAAAATAGCATCAACCTTTTGGACATATCAAAGACTTGAACGACGTTTGATCGTGACGCTACATCTACAATAATCTTGTCATTAAACAATCGTAATACCATCAAGCATTGTCAATACAATGAAGGTGCCTGCTCCTTAAATACCCATGAATTAAAAGATTCACCAAAGAAGGCCCTATATGACCGTATCGACAACCTTTAAAATAAGCATTAGCCCGTAAATTCTCCAGAGATATAAATTCTCAAAGAACGCCAACGCGAGCTCGCACCTAAGTAAGAAATCATCCATGTATATCGATACTCTTTAACACTCGGAGCATAAGCACAATTGTAAGGCAAATTAACCGTTCTCAATGCTCATAGCTTTCTCCCATAGATTTAACACTAAAACAAGTCTTGATTCAACTTCAGGTAGTAAATGCAATGAGAATGGAATGCATCGAGAAACACTCCGATGTGCATCCAATAATCAGTATTCTATCTTTGTCATGAACGTAATTTGTGACGATTGGTATAAGTAAATCCTTTCCAAATACAACAGAACTATTTCCAATTATGAAAATCTTTAAATCAACAACAAGATAACATTGTAGGATATATTCCTGCCAAGAATTTCAAAAACAATGTCACTCAAAATTAACAGTAAACGAAGTCACCGCAAAGAATCAAAACTACCAAAGGTAGAGTGTGCAAAACACAATCATCATAAAAAAGCACAAATAAAATGGAAGGACGCTTAACACGAGGAGCTGAAAAAACAAGTGGGTCATAGATTCCCAATCTCACCTGTGAAAAAACAAAGACAAAACAAACAAAATCAGATTAAAAACAAGTGTCACTACACTCAAATCGTATGTCACTGCAAGAGATAAATCCCATCCTGTGCGGGAAAATCGCTATCAACACTCAAAAAATAAATTGTAATCAGAATAAAACATACCATTCTCACCATCCTTCCTGGGCCATACCTAACAAATGACCATTCATATCAAATTTCAAATGTGCCCCATCAAGAAAGCATTTGATTGATGCGACAATACTGAAACCTACCTAATACAAGCATCAAACATATTAAACATCCGATGAAAATCGCCGTAGATTCAGGTTGCACTTCAAAAAATACAATGTAACTGTGGAGTTCGCTTCATGAACACTCAGCAACATAACACAGTATTCTTTTGAATGAAAGTTTTTCAACATCTACCATATGCGAATCCCTAGCTCTTAACAAAGTACACCAAGCAACATCATGTTAAGGTACGGACTCCTATAATCGCTCGGTCGCCGCAAGTCGCGAAATCACATTGTGTATCAACTTGGATCATCACAAACCTTAGAAACAATCAACTTGGTTAGAAGATCCCGTGGTCGTGAGGACGCAGTCTGCGACCAAAAGATACCGAAGATAAAAATACCAACGCATAGAACATTGCACAACAAATTTACATAAAAGAATCCATTTGATTTCCGTTTTGGAAGCCACCTAATATTCCCAAAGGATAGCTTACTTTATCCTTCTTCTCGCTGCACGCATGCATAAATCTTATTATTATCATTCTATTTTGTGTACACGTGCATTTAAAACCAGGCTTCTATAGACACTTCTCGCCAAGCAATCCACAAATTACTGGCTTTGCTCAACAAAACGCTGACCTTCCCTGATTAATCTTTTAATCCTAACCAGAAGTTGACCGATTACTATCTTTGGAAGATGTACAAGATGATAAAAGACAAACTGCTATCATCAACATTATCCCTCCACTCCAAATACGGCTTTACCACCATTGTAGCATTTATGCGTAACCCACAAACCGTTACACTACAACCACGTTAGCGCGGCTTGCCTTTATAAGATCCAAAGAACACAAATCATGGCACGAACATCATCATCACTGACTTAAGAGACACTTGGATTATCAGCCAAGTAATAAAAGCTAATACATAAGTCAACGAAAAGAATCAATCAGATTTGAAATTCTATCAACAATAGACTTGAAAGGCTAGTAGTGGGTGTAATGTCATGACACATGTCTCTTAACTGTAGGGCGTATAAGAATCTTGTGTAATCTGGAAACAATTAAAAACCAAACAAAATATGAATACATGTAAGAAAAAGAACACGATCCTTTACATAACTAATTACATGTCCCTGGCCTTTACGTATCCTTTGCATAGCTACATGTCAACTGCGTAACTAATATGACTCAATGCATTGAACACAACCAATGAATAACAATTCCAACTCAAATTACACTACAATCACTTTACAAAATAATGTTGAAAACAATTACATTCTTGTTGTCTGATTACCTAATTCAATAACTTTAATATATCGGTACAAAAACTTTATATCTCTGGCCTACTTAGCGAGAAGTCACTTTGCGTAAATCCAGAATTTTAATACATTTTATTAGAAGATCCACGGCCCAACAGCGGCATATATCACTATCTTATGCAAAAATGGGGATAAATCACATAAAAACATCAATGCATAAAACAACGGGCCAAGCAATGCTAACAATGAATATCAATAAATGAAACAGTATCCACTTGCATTAAAAACAGCTCAATAAACACTCAGCGACACTAACATCTCTGATTAGAATACAATCCACGGATTCGTAATAGGTAAATTCCGCGGAACTACAATCACTTAACATAAAACTAACAGATCTACTATTTAAATCAAGAAGTACCCTAGTAATATGCGTGATAACAATTCCAACATAATGATCATATATTCAGAAACAATGATCATACTCACTAAATCACGAGGAAATAGAGGAACATCAATAATATATCACTTCTGAGAAATAATTAATATAAATTAAGCTATTTGATTCAACTGCGTAAACACATGTTGAAAAACTCTTGGTATCAAAAATTAAAATAAATATCCTACGATGTTCCAAAGCAATGATCATATAGCCGGAACAAGGATTATTTGAACAAATATAAAAACATCAGAATACAAGTACTCCTCACTGTAATCGATAAATTAGAATCGAGAAAACATCAAATTAAAGATCCAATTTTGACAATGATGCATAATAAATGTAAACTAACTAGCAAATGGTAGATATTGCCGGAAAATGAAGAATGAGTTATCAACACAAATACGATCCAAACGCTTGGGTTGCCAGGCTGAGTTGGGTGAAACCAGCACAGCAATAGCAGCGAAATTGAATCATGAGCGGCGAATCTTTGCATGCTCGCAAAACGAATGCTGCTCATCGAATAAAATCGAGCATTGATGAATTGATGGATTAAATACGATGGATTATCGCAAAAGCAGGATGGATTGAATGAAGTTGCATTTGATTCTTTGGATTACAGTGGGAAGTCATGAGCGGTCGAAGTTACATTTGTGAAAAGTGTGTTAAATGATCTAAAGGTAATAGTGGAAAGCGAATAAAATGTGTCCTTATAAAAAAAAAAATAATATTTTAGGAGTGTACTAAATGCCCGTTAAGTGTCCAAATTAGTCATATAAACAAAATATCCATCTTACACATTTTGTTTTGTTTTAGTTTTTATTTCATAAAAAAACTTTTTGGTTTTATGATAGCAATGATCTTTGGACTTGCTCCCCAAATCAACATAACTTTTGGGATCCCAAAAGCGTATTAATAATAATAAATTGTGAAGTATTATTATTTTTCCGAGCGTCCGAACTTGAATCTCACGCCATTTTCTCGTATAGATACGTTTTGATGCGATTTTCATACCGTTGTGATTGTGGGTGCACCTGCAATCGCATGTACCTATAACAAGCAAAAACAAGAAAACTCCTAGCGTCACAAATGCCAATAAAAACACACACAATCCATCCAAAAATATGGAGATTTCCCGGACTTAAACACCCTATCATCTCGTGATTCAACCATTGGTGAAATGTGCGTATAAAAACCACTCAACTATCCAAAGTACATCAAATAGGCTACAAATAGGGGTGAAATGCACACGGTATTATACATGAAAGTTGACTCCTGATCAACTACCCCACACTTAGCTTGCTCGCCCTCGAAGCAAATCAAGCGATTCAAAAATAAATCATGAGGAGTCAACGTTGTGATCATATGGGAAACCAATATATTCAATGAGTAAAACTAGTCAACAAGCGAATAAACATGATCCACAACGATCTTATCATGGAAACGGAATGTGCGTGTGCATAGCTTCAATCATTCATCATCAAACCAACCGCTCGGCATTATAAATGCATGACTAATGGCGTTGCATCATAGGCTTATACTTCATAATCATCTCCACTAACTGGTCAAATCAAGGTCGACTAAGGTCAAGCGAGGACTTGCACGGTTGTAACGTTAGGCTAGGGGACGGGGTTAAACGAAGGATAAAGAGGAATATCAAAAGAGAAAACGAGTGAGTCTAATCAAAACATCCACGAAGTTACCTTATAACCCACCTTCTTAGCTTGATTCGAGCAAGCTTTCTCATTCTTTACTCTCAATTCCAACCATAATTCAATGAAAACATGTCCACCAACGCCACTTTGGAAGAGTTAACACATAGCCCTTTTTTCCGGCAAACTTTGAGTTAATTTTATTCATTTTTTCCTTTTTTTTTCTTTTTTATGTTTTTATAAACCAACACCAACACTTTTGCTACCCCTTCTCATTCGTAGTACAAAAATCCACCAATACCATAATTTGATACACATCTTTCGCCACCCCACACTTATGCTAGCAAGTGTGCCAAAAATAAGATTAAAACTCACTCGTAGTGGTGCCAAAGAAATATAGACCACAATTAAAGCCTAAGGGTCGGTAATTATAAGCTAATCAACGAATGGCTAAGTTCGGGTGGGTCTAACCACCTCTACAAAGGCTTCAGAGGGGTTTCAGTGGAAAATTATGTATACGGTTGGCTATTTGGATCCAGGTCGGGTCAAATAAATGCCAGGACCATCATCCCTTAATCTACCAAGATTGACCTTTCTATTTCGCCTTAAGATTAATGGTATAAGTTTTAGGTAATGATTAATGTATATGGCATCTATAAGCATTCACTAATCAACCGCAATTAATGAAAGAAAAGCCATTACGCATAAAAATTCTATTCACACAACAACAAGATAAAGGTTTGACTCGCATGCATTCAACCATTGACTAATAATTAACTAAAGACTACTATGACTCACATAGGATTCATAACGCCAAAGTCAAGTGAAATTTTTACAAATAGCTCAATTTTCACTCTAATGGACCAAACACTAAGCATGTAACTTATTCATGCATACAAAATTAAAGTACATGGTAGAAAAGTGAAGTTAAGTCTACCACCCCCACTTAAAACGGAACACCGCCCTTGGTGTGAGTGATAAAGTAAAGAAAGAAAGACTTAGAAATAACCGGCAATAGTGGCGGAACTCACAGTGACAACCTCCAATGTATCTCCTGTGGTACGTGTGCAATCATAACACAGTAAAACCAAGAATCCACTACGACGAGTAGGCCAAAACCTCGAGCGTAGAGGTAAGCACAAGTACGAGATGTCTATAACAAATAAAATATGGAAAGATCACAAAAACCACGCGAACGGAATTCGATGCGTGAATTCGAGATGCGTGGTCAAAGTTTCATCACTTCAACAAAAAAAAACAAACCTAAAAACCTAAGAAAAAATGGGTTGCCTCCCACCGAGCGCTTTTTGTTTTACGTCGTTATTCGACCGGATGACTCTCAACGGACTCAAACCACAAACGATAGTATCAAGAATCATCAACCAAAATCCAAGCTCAAGAAGGCCAATAACTTATGAAAGAGAACAATGCGAGAACCATAGAAATCGAATTTTCTTGAAACTTACCTCCTCTCGTGGCTCTCGATGCTACCTCCTCCCAAGCAGAGAATTTCCTTGTTTGCCTTTCGCTCCATCTTCTTTTTTAAATCCACACAGGATGTGGTCTCTTTCTCACACCTCTTTGAGCCACATGCACCAAAGGTGGTAAAACTCGACTTCATAGAACTCATCATCACAAGGTGGATGAGTGAAGTAATCCGGGACGACTAGGCCATCCGGTGGCTTAAATATAGGTGGTGATCAACTTGCTCTTGGTCCATAGGTGAGCTTGATGGTAGAATGAACGATCCTACTCCTCCTTAGTCTCAATCTCCACATGATCGATGGCCACAATCAATCTACCAGCACACTCTTTCAAGTCATAATTTTGTATATCCTCGAAAGCAAAGACTTGGTAAAAGTTGCACCTCTTCCATCCCCAAATCTCAGAGTTCCTCTTCATCCCAAAGCATTTCAATACCAAAGAATTCTTGCTCACTCATAACGATGGTCGGTACCATCGCACATTCCACCACGGTATCGCCATTTTTCATCTCGGGCGGGTGGAAGTGTAGTGAGAAAGTGAAACATGCCATCATCAAATTTCTACTAACAGGAGAGATGGTAATAATGGGCGATCCTAACTCAATCCCTTGCCTCAGACACCTCATCATAGTAGAGAAAATCCTCAACCTCACTTCCCACCTTAACTTCTTCAAGCAACCTCATCACCCATAACCACTTTTATTGCACATGCCTCTTCTTTTCCTGCTGAGCCCCATCATTTCAATCAAATGCCCCGCCCGGTCTTGAAGGTTTCACGATGGCGGAGTCGGGTACTTATCCGAACTCTTGCATGTCCCGGCAGCCGCCCTCGCAGTGCTCGTTCAATCGCCTAGAGCTCCATTTGACTATCGGTGAGACTTCTCAGGGCACGAAAAAACCTGATCATACTGACTTTGATTCATCGGAGGCGGTAGCGTGCTTCTTGCCAAGATGGATTCGATCAAATGTCCGAATGGCCTGCAAAGTTGTCAACATGCCCAGCGTGAGAACCAAAAATCATGATAAGCACAAGTGGTTCCGATAACCCTCATACTGCTAGGCTCATTACTCGAATAACCATAATTCTCGATCCTCGTATGCACTAGGTCCGGGAGCAGGCCCAAGAATCCCGGTTACTCGTGTTGATACCGAGGCCGAGGCACATACTGCTGTTGATAATATTGTTCACCGCTCGTGGTTGGTAAGGGAATTGTTGTTCAGTGAGTAGTATTGATTGGAGAATCCATCCATTTAGCGCTCAAACAAAGCAAGATCTTGGAAACAACAACAACACACTCACGGTATCTCGTCACCACCACCACAACAATAGGTAGTGTGACTCTTCAAACGTGAAAAGAAACAACAACAAACGAATAAAACGACCTAAGCCCAAGCTGGTCAACTTACAAAATATTAGACGTTACTCCCTGGCAACGGCGCCAAAATTCTTGATAGCAAAATACTTAACCGCTAACTTTCACCGACAGAGTATTGGGTCAATGGGAGTATAGTGGTCACAAGGTCGAATCCACAGGGAGTACTAATGTCTAAGTACCAAAGCCGACGTAGAACTTAGTTCAGGTCAAAATAACGGGTGGAAGATATTATACTAATGCAAAAAGAAAGATTATACTACCGGTGGTTACTTCTAGTTATTAAAAGGTATAGCCTAACTATAATCCCACGAGCTACTTTACCCTTAAGGAAGGACTAAACAGGAGCGTTGTTCAACCGACCTACCTATCCAATGTAGTTTAACGACATCCACGGGTGCCAACTCCTAATTCTAGCGATTAGACTAAACAACTCGATCTAACCACCCTATGTGAAGCTAACCGACTTCCCTTTAGAAAACCGATTATCCTAACATGATTAAGTTCCAGAGTTGTTTCGAACAACGATGACAAACCTTCAGATTGGAAACGGACCTAACAACTAGGCCGAATCTACGCAACGATCATAAAACCCTTATCCCACATCTCACCGCAAAATGCATCTATAAGTTTGACGTGTGATGTGCTGAACTAGGTGATCAATCTAATTCAAAGATGTTATAATAAGTTTTAAAGGAGATTAAACGTTACAACATTCAATTACGCATTACACAAATCCCTATATCATTCCCCAGCAGGTTTTCGCCGCTTCACATAATTCGACTATACAATCTGACTAGCTACTCATGGTTATAATAAAAGAACAGTAAATTTATGAAGAAATTAATAATAAACATGATAAAAAGATTGAATAAAATTACCAAAAGAAATCAGAAAGAATCCACCACTGAATCGTCACTTCGCCATATTAAATCGCAGAATAAAAGAGTAGTTGTTGCAGGAATTATTGCAAAAATAAAATAAACCAAATCTCATGGAAGAGAAAAAAGTTGCAGAGAAAAATAAAACTATTCTGCTAAGCTCCACACATATTAAATTCACCTAAATGACTTTTTATAATTAAAATAACTGACTTCATTTTTCGCCAGATAAAAGTAATGGATGTGCCTCCTCTCATTGGTTGTCCATACCTTCATTAAATGCTCCTCATATGTCTTCCGTCCTTTTGCTCTTACCTTTTATTTATTTATTTGTTTAGTTTTATTTTCATAAAAACTTTAGTTTGGAATGGCAATGATACTGCGACTTGCTCCCCAATCAACATAACTTTTGGGATCCCAAAACTGTAATAATAATAATAAATTATTAGTATTATTATTTTTCCGAACGTCCGAACTCAATCTCACGCCATTTTCTCATATATGAACTCCATTATAGTACGATTTTTGTAACGCCAGATTATCGCCACGCCTTCTATCACGCCGCATTTATAAATAAAACAAAAACAAGAAATACCCAAGCGCGACAAATGCCAATAAACGCATTACAATCCATCAAAAATATGAAGATTTCGGACGAAACGCCCTATCGCCTCGTGATTCAACCCGGGGTGAAACGTGCATATAAAAAACCACTCAACTATCCAAAAGTACATCAAATAGGCTACAAATAAGGGTGAAATGCATACAAAATTATAGCAAGTTGACTCTCATTAGTGGCCGACCGACAATTTGGCGTTGACGCTGCTCATTGACACCGACTTGCTCGTGGAGGGTGTGGACACAGAGGCGATGAATGATGCCAAGGGAAGTGAGCTATTGAGAAAGATGATGATATTCATTCACCGCCTACCGCTGGTAAAGCTTTTAATTTAGTGTTAAATTGACGCTCAATCATGGTAAGAAAATCGAGAAGGTAGATTCAACATCATATTAGCGCTTAAGGAAAAATCCATAAATATTTTGTAAAATCATAAATAAAGCTTACATAATAAGGTGAACCATAAATGGAAGATTCAAAGATATGGACCTCAAACATCTGAATAAATTAAATCAAGTGGTGCAGAGAAGACGTGAAATCCGAAACATACAAAGGTTGATTTATGACTTTAGCTAATTGACACGGGCACACACATTAGAGGGTACTTTATTTGATAAATAGACAAATGTCCTAAGACTTGACGGCATGTGAAAGAGCAATGATTCAAGACGTTGATGCTAGAGGGAAGGATTTACAAAAGAGGCGGCAAATGAGGCCTTGAACTCGAGAGTGGTTAAAGGTTGAGGAGAAGCAGTAGAGTCTATCTCTGACAAATCCTCTAAAATGGATGCGGCCCGAGTATTCCTTCACAAGAAAATAATTATTTTGAAATTCAAAGTATAATGAGTTATCATGAGTAAATTGGCGGACAAAAAGTAAATTTTGGGTAAGGGAGGGGAAACTAACACATTATGTAATAAATATGTACGCCGTAGGAGTAGTGAATGATGACGGACCAAGGTGAGAGATTTTTAAACCCGCACCATCATCGACGCCACCTTGTCCGGACCATCATGGTTCATGGGAGAGGCTTAAATTTTGAAGGTCGTTGGTCATGTGATGCTTGGGTCCGCTATCGGGATCCAGCTGGTAAGGACATACGGCTGCTGATAAGTGTGATAACCATGTGGGAGCCGAGGACTGGGGTGGGTAAGGGGCTATTAGGGTGTAGAATACTCAGAATAACATGGCCGAGGCAAAATGCCCAACCCGAGAGCAAATTTGATGCACTGTGGCGGCTTCATTATTGTAGTTAAGGGGAGAGCACCACGCCATGGCCATACCACCGTACCTCGATAATTGTTGGAACCACTCTCTATGAAATTGTTGGCCGAGGAGTCAGAGAGGTTGCGGCACGGGCAGCGGGAGACGGTGTGGTCGGAGAAGGAGTTGAGCTCGAAGAGGTGCGATCACGCGGTGATGGAGTTGACACGATCTGAAAGGGTGAGGATTTATGAATAAACTTCATCAATGGTTATTGACGAGTGGGAACATATCATAATGACAAAGGAGTCATAATCCGGACCAAGGCCGGATAAGAGTTACACAATAAAATCATCATCGCTGAGGCGCCACCGGCAGGTCAAGATCATCAAGAATCCGCTTCAATTTATAATAATAGTCCAAAGCAAAGAGGTCATGTTTCCGAGTGAAGGCTAAATCAAAAAGTAAGTTGAATAAGTTTTGCACGATGTGCCGATCGACGAAGGAGGTTTGCAGCGTTAAGGCTCAATATTTCGGCAAGAGGTAGGTGTAGACTTGCACGAGCACGCCGTCGAGAGGGATGGCGTGATCATGCTCAAGATGAGGTTATCCTATTTGATCCACTCAAGATAAGCGAGTTCGGGGTGGTTGCTCCGGCATCGACGTGGTTTAGGGTGAACAAAAAACCGAAAAACAAACCAAGTGGTCGAACCAAACCGTCCAAATTTTGCTTGGTTTTTTCATTGAAAATACCAAACCCTCAAAAATAATTTGGTTTTGGTAATCTAAGACAAAAACCGGACCAAACCAAAACCGATATATATATACGTGTGTGTGTGTGTGTGTGTGTGTGTGTGTGTGTGTGTGTGTATGTGTTAGGTGTAAGTGCCTCTTAAAAAATTTATGTAATTGTTTTATTTAATAAATGACATATTTTATTTCATCTTATTATTTGCTTTGTGCTTATATTTAATACATCATTAAAACCCAAAGTCAGATTACATGTAGCCATATAACTCAAAGGTTGTGTCACACATGAGATTGAATTTATGGTGATACATTTGAAATGTTAGTCGGTGGTGAACTTAATCAAAGTATGGGTCTATTGATTAAACCACCATTAATAAACCTAAAACTTTATGGTGTGACCGCCTTATCCGGACCGTTGATATTGGTTATCTAAGTAGGGCATTTATATATGATGTGGTCATATAGATCTGACCGATTTAATCTAAATTTCTCATATAATTCCGTGATTGAGAAATCTCATTAAATCACAAGATGATCATATATGGATTAACCTTAATCCTCAAGTGATTGCATACTCCTACTTGTTTCAGGATAGGGTTTGATGTGTTCGTTAAGGATCGCAAGAGGCGCCGTTCGAATCACTTTCACGCTGGCACTATTCTGCGGAATAAGTGATAAGTGTGTCTCACGATATGTAATCCATTCCTTCCGTGGGAAGTAGAAAGACAACTCTTATTTTTAATCCTAGAAATCGATCGATCCAGAGTTCGTATTGGTTATGAACTAATTGATCACTAGTGGGTTAATGGTAAATAAGGATAAGATGTATTGAAGAAGGTTTACTTGAAATAATCCCGCTTCATTACGGATAGTCCGCGTGGTCGGTTAGTCTCAGATGTAATGATTATATCAATGGACACTTATCGACTTATCGCTTTGAGAATAAGTTATATCTATCGATAGAGTTCGGCTTTCGATTTATGGTTGCGTAATTCCGGAATTAATAAGTGAGTAGATATATTTCGCTCGATGAATATTTTATTCAATTTATTGTATCTATCGTTGTAGGTCCATGGTCCACGGGTTGGCTCTGCTAACACACGAAAGTGTTTTCTCGCTTTGTGGAACTCGAGAATAAATTAAATAGTTGGTCTATTTAAAAATATGCAATATTATTTATTTGGTAAATAATATGTAAAATAGAAAAGACATTTTCTATTAAAATAATGGCAAAAGTGGTGCCTCCTTTGTGATAAAATTAGGAAAATAAATTTTCCTAGATTATGTCACATGTGTAATTAATTATTTATTTGTATGATAATTAATGGAACAGTAGATAAGAGATTGATTTTTAGAAATTATTTCTTATCTTATGGACAATATCTTTCCTTATGGGAATAGGTAATTGTGGTGTGAAAAGGATAACTCTCTTAACTAGTTATTTTCCTATATAAAGAGAGTTCCTCCCAACACAATAACATCATCATAAATTGTGCCACTTTCACCAAAATAGAAGAGAAAATTAGTTTCTTGTTCTAGTTTATTAAGAGAAGAAAAACCTAGGGCTTTTCTTCAAAGATATTCGAGGAGGTTCTACGGCGAGGATCGACATCCACCTATTGTCGCTAGAGATACAACCCGAAGATCGCGTGTTTCTCCTTTGGTCGATTGCTTCTTCCTCTCGCTTTGGGTAAGTCTTCAACCTTCATAGTTATATTAATTATTTATGCGATCATATCGTAGTAAAATCACATGCGAATTTATTCGTAGCTTCCATCGCATGATCGAGTCTCTCGATCGCGCCGTGAATCAGATCCGACGATCCAATTATGGATCGGTTTCGATTTCGTTTCAGATATCTAGTATGTGGTATCGGAGCCGGGTTAAAGCGATTTTACGATCTTGATTGCATAATTAATTAATAAGGAGTGGAATTAAATAAATATTGCATCTTTTATATGTTTATTATATATATGCGTGGTTGAATGATTTGGTTGACGAGATGGATTGGGGTTGGTACTTGTTTACCGTTATATCTATTTAAAACCCAAATTTTTCTCGGTATAGGAAATTATGTAATTTATTTTGTTATAATTTAATTTCCTTGTAGCTAGAAAAATTATGGAAGCTCGCGTTCATTGTATTTATTTATTTTTCAAGAAGATCATCAACCTGGCGTAGTGTTCTCGTGACAACGACGAAATCGCAAGTTGAACTCCTCGAGTTCAAACTCCGCCCTCGACTTTTATTTTTACATCCGTAAAAATTAATTTTCAAAGGAAAAAAGGTTGCCATCAAGAATTGAACCTGTGTTGCCAAGGTAGAAGAAGGAGGCTCGCACTCAACTCGGCCGGAGCAATTTTTGGTAAAAGAACGGAGTAGAAAAATTATATATCAAGCAAGGTGTTTAAATTGAAGATTAGTACATTTTTGAACGTAGGGTTTATCTATTTGTTTTAGTTTAATAGATTAGATACGGGTACCAATGGTCCATTCAAAGGTTTATTTTTTTGCATTTATTTTCTTTGTGATTATTTTTGTGATATAACCATGTCATGCATCATATTCTTGAATTTCACTTAGTATATGCATACATGTAGAAAATTAATATTGACATTAATTAGACATGTATGAACACGATAATAATTTAGATTAAAAATAAATTTAATTAATTAAAGGAAACCAAATTTTATTGGGATATAAAATTCACATGATAAACTTAATTTGGGATCATTAATCCTTTGGGGTTTGGGTTATGTAGTTCACATAAATTAGAATTTCGATAATCAAAATTGGAAAATCATGAAATTGACACCAACTAGATGGTATTTGAACCATAAGTTGGTGATTGTTTTTCTTGATTCATTGTTTTTGATTTATTGAAGAATTCTACAATCCTAAAACTTTATCATGACAAATTAGGATCATAAAATTCTTTGTAAATTTTATTTGTGTAAAGGTCTACACAATGGAATTTTAATCCATAAAAATTGGAGGATCGTGGATATAGTGACACTAGTTAGACGGTATTTGGAACCGATGAACTAGTGGGAGGATAATATTAAATATTCATGATCTATTGTTTTTGGATTATTAGAAAATTCTAAAACCCTAAAGAGACTACCTAATTTTCAAAATAACGAGCTGGGAGCAGGAAATGTGACAACCAACCCCATTGCCTCTACTGCTGACACAAGAAAGTGAGAGAATGGTGACTCGTCGTCGCTTTGATTTTGGCCCCTAAGGATGGCCTTCACCGCTATCCAAATGCATGGCTTGGTCTCCGAAATGATAGGATTTTGGGTACTCATCGAGTCCCCGATGCACTTCAAGGCGGCATACTGGGCGTACTTTGAGATCTCGAACAGAGGGTCACACTCACGAGGATATTGTTGGAAATATCTTGGTCGAAAAAGGAAGGTAATCAAAGAATTAAATTGAGATGTCCGATTCTCGATAATTGTTGAGAGAGATCATCTCAACTTAATCGTCACCTCTTTGACCTACCATAAGGCGGCATCAGAGGTGTGAGATTAAGTCCTTGGAATGGTAGGGTAAACTATATGCATGACATCACGCTTATTATTCCTAAAATCATATTTAGTTACGGTGTATGATTTGATTTATTTCTGTATTTTTTATTCTACAACATATTGTCTTCAAGTAACAAATATGCTAAATGAAAAATTGACCGAAACAACTTTAACAAGCGGAAAAGTAACATAAACGCTAAGTTTGTCCGTCTGAGGCTTGTCCTCGGACTCCTCCCATGAACGCCTATGAGCTATACACAATGACCATAAGCGATGGGTGGAGGCGGACAATAAGGCTCGTGGGCATAATGTCGGGCCTCATGTCGGAGATCATAAGGGACCAAGCATGAGAACATGGAGAGTGCGCGAAATCACGGACTCTCTTATTTCCATGTTTGGTGCCCCATCTTATCAATCAAGACATTAGGGTCATCCAAGTTAGCCATAAAGCCAAAATGAGGAAAGGTCACAAGAATCGTCATGTGTTGAACATGATTAAGTACTTTGTCATGCCGAGACTCATGGCTCTAGATTTGATGATGCAACCAAGTGAGTATGATCTTAGAATCACTTACACTGAGTTCCTCCAACAAGAGTAACTATGTCGCGAACAAACTCAAATTTGATCCTCACCTCGCTTGATTAGTGAACTGCAGTGTTCGCTATCTCCTATGGGAGAAGCCGAGAAGGGAAAGTAAAGGCCGATGCCCATGTGGCTGAAGCTAAAGCATCGAGCTCTGGAGTCAAGAATAAGCCTAAGGCAAAGTAGGCAAAACAGCCAAAACGTTAAGAGAGTCGTGCGAAGCCGATGAAGAAGAAGGCTAAAAAGGCAACTTCCAAGCCCAATGGGAAATGTTTCCACTGCCATACGGTAGGACATTGGATGCGCCATTGTCCAGCATACCTCAAAGAGGCTAAAGAAGGGAAAGGCCTTGAGAACAAGGGCAAGGATAAGACATGTGATTTTGAATTACTAGTCTTGGAATCCTATACAGTAGCTAAAAATGTATCAACTTGGATACTAGATTCTAGAGCTACTAACCATGTTTGTTCTTCTTTGCAGATCCGTAGTTCAGACGTGAGAGCTGTAGGAAGGCACGCTGACGATAGAGTTGGCAACAATACAAATGGTTTCAAGCAGAGCAAATGGGAGTAGTTAGTTTACGCTTTGGCAATAAATTCTTGGTTTTAAACCATGTTTATTTTGTTCCAAATGTCCGTAGAAATTTAATTTCAATTTCAATGCCGCAAGAACAATCATATTCTCTTTCTTTGATAGTAATAAAATTTCTCATTTCGAAAATGGTCGTGATATTTGTTCTGCAATTTTGGAAAATGGATTTTATTTTATTAAACTGATAGAAACTCCACTTTAACACCAAATGTTTAAAGTAGAACATCATAAATCATAAAAGACAGAAAGTTTCACCATGATAAAACATGCCTTTGGCATCTAAGACTTGGTCATATTTCCTTGAGAAAGAATCAAACGACCGCCAAGGGTGGTCCCTTGAGTGAGTTATCTATTGACACACTCTCACCGTGAATCTTGCCAGGAGGGAAAATGATTAAACGACCCTTCTCATCAAAGTGGAAATAGAGCCAAAGATCCTTTGGAATTAGTGCATTCAGCATATGTGTGGTCCAATGAATGTATGTGTTAAAGGTGGTTTTAGTATTTTGTGACTTTCATCGATGACTACTCGAGATATGGATATGTTTATCTTTTGCACAGAAAGTCCGAAGCTTTTAGTAAGTTTAAGGAATTCCAGGCAGAGGCCGAAAAGCAACTTGGTAAATCATTGAAGTGGCTTCGTTCTAATCGAGGAGGCGAGTACTTGATACTAACTTCACCGACACCTCTTAGAACACGGGATCTGCTCCCAACGCTCAAAGACTTTGTAACACCTCAAAGAAATGGAGTTGCCGGAGAGAAACATAACCTTAATTGATATGGTCGTCAATGATGAGCTACGCATCACCGCCGATTTCCTTTTGGGGATATGCACTAAATATAGTGGTCCACATATTGAATGTGGTTCGCCAAAGTCTCATTAAAAGACGCCATTGAGTTATGGAAAGGAGGAGTAAACCTAGTTTGCGCCATTACCGTATCTCAGTGGGGTGCTGCACATGTGCCGGAAGACAAGACTAGCAAATTGTAAGCACGTGACGAAAGTATGTCCGCTCATAGGTATGCCGGGCGAATGAGAGCAGTTCTGCTTTTATGATCCGTAAGACAACAAGGTGATAGTCTCACTAATGCCGCTTTCTGAGGATCAGATATGACGACTTCAAACCTCGGCGTAAAGTAGTACTCGAGGAGTTACTTTCCCGACACGGTCGCACCAATGGTGACACGTAATGTCACAAATAACACTAATAATGCCACAGCTTGATGCAGAGAATCCTGCACCGCTTCAGACGCACTCGAAGCGGTGGTTCGCCACCTACTCGTGATGGCATGCGAGGAGGAGGCAATATTACTGCCTCTCGATGGAGTGGAAGATGATCCACTATCCTTCCAGAGGGATATAAATGATTCGATAAGGATAGTGAATCATCTTCCGGAAACAGAGACGACACTCCATCGTAATCATAAGCTAAGAAAACGATGAAAATCAAGAAAACGAGTCGAAGAAGGTGGTGGATCTAGATCCAAAATGGGGGTATTTATAGTGTTTTGCGATTCGATCATAGGCGAGCGCCTCAGATCGATACCCGCTGCCTGGCGATTTTTCCCTCACAAAACCTATCAAACAACTTTCTAAGCCAAAATCTGCATTTTTAGGCGGGCGCCTATGGTGACTCACCCTCAGAAAACAGCCATAAATTTGTCTCAGAGACTCCTATTTGAGTGATTCAAGATGTGTTGGAAAGAACATTCAATTGTATACAACTTTCATGAAGATTTCCAGCCCATAAAATGCCTCTAAGGTGGATCAAAATGTAGATAAATGGAAGGTATGGTTGTAGTACCACCGCGCTTTTGATCCGCTTTGAACGCTTAAGCTTCGCCACACGCTCCAATCCTCAGATCTTGCCTTCCTCGGACATCTCAAACACCTAAGTCCTGCACAAAATCACAAAAATACCACACATAATCCCTACAGACACTAGGGTGACCGAGAGTATAGTAAATTACACTCGAAAAGACTGAGAATCCCGGACTTTACGCCCCAGGTCCCAAATGATAACCAAGGTGTAAATACATCAAAATACAACCAAATGTCTCGTAAAACATATAAAACGAGGTATAAACGGGTAGAATTACATAGAAAATGATAGCCAATTTGACTCTCATCAACTACCCCCTACTTAGCGCTTGCGCCTTGAGCAAAAATGAAAGCGATTCTAAAAATAAAGAGGAGTCAACATTGCAATCATACATCTACTCTATAAGAATTGAAATGGTAAAACACAAGTAAATGACACAAATGCATAAGATTTAAGTTCTACCTTTGTATCGAAAAAGAACGCGGTGCGTGTATAGCTTTTTCAACATTTATCACCAATGACCGATTTAGATTATATACGATAATGTACCGAGGCTACACTGTGAGGCTTATACGTCAGAAACATCTCCACTAATCGAGGTCTATCGCCGCCTAGTACGGTCAAAGGTGACTTGCACGGTTATATCGCTTTAGGCTTAGTTAGTGGCTACAAAAGGATATTTACGATAAAAATAGAAAGAGAAGGTGCAAATGAGCTTTAACCGAGAAAATAAATATGAAACTTGGTTTCAAACGCCCCAACTCTCCAACTATAACAATAATCTCGATATTCAAATAAACCCCAACTTCAACTCTAAACAACAATAACTTGGTCCATTTTTTTCTGGACACTTTCTAAAAATAAAAACACATACTATAAATATATAAACACTCTCTTTTTAAATTTTTCTTCTTCTTCTTTCTTTTTTTTTTTTTTTCTTTTTTTTTTTTCTTATATTTTTTTCAAACTATAAACTCAGTATGTATAAAACTATACACATCAAAATTCAACAAAGTCGAACCAACACACATCGTCACACTCTCATACCGGATGACTCGAATAATACAATGTCACAACAAAGACTCCATACCACAACACCTGCAACATCGTGATAAATGTGTGGAAATAAAAGCTCAATTGCAAGGTAGTCAACGATACGTAGACCGAAATAAGGCTATGGACATCGATTATACGGGTTAGTAACAAATGGTCGGGTCAAGGTGGTCTAACCACCTTACAAAAGGCTTAGAGGCGAATCGTGGATATTCATATAAGGATGGCTTTTGGCTCTGATCAGAGTCAAAATAAATGCCAAACCGGCATCCCGCACTCTAACAACGATTTACCTTTCTATTTTGCCTCGGTTACTAATATAAGTTCTAGGTAACCCACGTCATTAAGAACTACCATAATCGCTCACTAGTCAAGCGTGATTCATGAAGTCGGGTTAACGGATAGAATGTCACGGATTTATCTAACAAAGCAAACAAGTAATAATCCGTTAACTCTCAAGTATAAGGATCGTAGTAATAGAGGTTAATGCCGGGTCGATCTTACGGGAATCAAGCATTGCTAACCCTAGTTTTTGTTTAACTAACTAACCTATGTCACGATTACTAAACTAAACAAATAATGAAACAAAACAAAACAGTAAAATAAACTAGACAGAGGATATGATCCAAAGCTAGGAAGAATACGGGTTGCGAACTTATTTAAACTAAACTAAACTAAGATGGAAATAAAAGTAAACTAACTAAACAAATTCAAGTTTTAAGGATTTAAATCAAGTTTATAACTAACAAACGAGGATTGATCCACCTATCCAACAAGCATTGATTTCCTATCTCGATTATATTGTGGTTTTTATCTAGGTTGTGATTCACCTTATCTAAACATGAACCCTAATTCCTTAGAAAGTTCATATATTAACCTATTATCTTCCAATGCAAGATTAACGCGCTTTCTAACCAAAGGTGTAAACTTTATGTTTGTAATCTAGCAATTAAACCTATTAACTTCCGCTATGATAGATTCAAATTACTATTCTTATTCATGATGATCTAGGGTTTATTAAGATTTCCATCAACAATAAACAATCACACATGCATATCTTCCGATGTAAAAGCAATTAAACGTAATAAACATGAATAAGAAACAACCTTTAAATAAAACTCACAAGACAACCGAAGAAAACGAAATCAACAATCGTTGGATGGCTTCACAATACTCGCTTGATGACGCTTTTAGCCTCTCGAACATCCTCAAGAACTCAAATTTGCAGTAAATAGTACATAAAAGTAACTAATTAAATCTAGATCTAAAGTGCATAAAAATCGGAATAAAAGGAGAAAACGAGTTTAAAGCCGCCCTAGGTTTAGGTTTTGAATAATGAGTGTATTGTGTCTTTTGTGTGGAGAAACAACACTACTATATATAGATTTTAAAGTCGGTTTCACTAAGTCGGCTACCGGACGCCTGCCCTGATAGGTGAACGCCTGTCCCATCTCCATATGAACTTCAAATCGGGCCGAGTCATGACCAGACACTGCGCCCATACAGGCCCATACCAAATAGCCCAAACTTCTTGAATCAACTTTCCATCCCTCGACGCTGCTCAATTCACTCAGACGCTCATCCCACTATGGACGCCAGTCAGCCACTCGACGCCGCTCAGATCAAATTTAATCTTGATTTCTTGAACTTTATCTCTTTTTCTCTATCTCATTCCTTCATTATCTCTTTTATCTTCAATTACCTCAAACTCAATCAACTCTCGAGCATCTTTTGAGCCTCAAACATGCATCTATAACACATAAAAACATCGTAAAAATGTAATAACGCCAAATGATCATAAAATCATAATTAAAACACATAAATCAACCTATTTTGCGATTATCTCTTTTAAAATATCATTTGCTCAATATTTCCATTAAACACTTGTTTCATATGCAAATTAGTACAATTACGGGAAAATATCATAGAATATAGCGTTATAAATCGTGATAAATTCACCTTAACAACTCCCCACACTTAAGCTTTTGCTCGTTCCGAGCAAAACAAACAAAGATAAAGGCTCGAGAAAGATAGACATCTAAACATATACAACACGATCCAATAAATCGGTTCACTTCAAACAGTGTGTGCATAGCCATAATAAACTTCCACTAAATCCACACTTGAAATTGATTCAAGCAAAACTAGCTAATACCCCCTCAGAGACTAGCAATAAATGACACTCATAAGACGACTCCACAAACGTGACATATCCCGGAAAGGATGATAGAATATATCTCAGGCCTTTCGAAATACTCAGAGGATAATCCCTACAAAGATAACTATCGGTTTATACTTGGGATAAGATAAACGATAACTAAGTCTTTCGCTTAATTCATATCACTATTCTCATAAGTTGATTTAATTATTTCACTTAAACACACATCGAAATGAGCCATTGCCCTCATAGCGTAATAGACATTTCGAGATAACACCCTACCTTACTCCAATCATAAGGCAGCCTTTTCTCGACCAGCCGTGAGCTTTTAGTCATCATAATGGTATAGACATACGTGGTATACCCTATCGCACTCAAATCATCGACTAGCTTTCGACACACCCAATAATTCTTCATATTTTTCAACTTTTTCATTTGACAATAAGTTACGTGTTACTTATCACATTCAAACCTTCAGATATTCACAGTATATCATACTCCAGATCTAAATACAAACTATCATAAATCTCAAGATATATACGTAGCACTAAGTACATGACTTATAAGACAATCAAAAATCACTCGTCGAAAAGGGGTATAACTTTATAAATTAGCTCATCATTTACTATGTCTCGTGAAAAATAAATATCGGGTGAAACAACTAACTTATTGAACATACAGTATATAGCATCAATGACTATAAAAGAAACGAACAAAGATCATGCATTGCTTACTCGGGACAAAACAAAACAAAATGTCGAAATTTTTTGAAAATTCTAGCTCATTTTGCATAGAAACATAACGAATGTAAGCAAATGTATAGATACATATCAAATCATTCCTCCCCATTAATTAAACTACAACATGTCCTCATGTTGTGCGTAATAAAAAAGATAAAGAACTTAGCCGATTGTAATTGGCTAGGTGGCAAGTCTGAAGTGATCGCCATCGATCCAGAATGCCTGAGGAAATCAAGACGTGGACCATCCACCGGAAAACCGATATCATCCGAAAGCTCACACTTGCTATCGCAAATACCCTCGCACACTTGAAAAACAAGACAAGATCTCGGGAACAAAGGGGAATATAACATGGCAAAATAGAGATAAAGAGAAGGATAAGGTGAAATCGAATCAACCGACAAGGCAGAGTGCACAATTACTCCTAATTAGACTTAAACGGAACAAATAAATCAAAGAAAAGAAATAACATAAAAGAGAGTCCTAATATAATAAGTGATATCTAGATGCCTCCTAAGAGCGCTTTTGGTTAATGTCATTAGCTCGACATCGCTTAAGCTCACCGATCAAAGCCATTTAACTTTTCTCTCGCCACCACTACCTCGTAGGCTTCGACAAGAGTGTGGTCTGCGTAAAACAACATCTAACACACGGGGTGAAATCTTTAATGGCTTTCAATATACGCTTGAACTTCCCAATGGTGATCTCTTCATTCTCTCGAGCCTCTCGATGACGCTTTCAACCGACGCCCCTCTCCAATTCTTCCATATCCCAACTACTAATAGAACTTCTTCGTATGACCACTACAAATCATCCTCCTAAAACAGATTGAGTGAAGACTGCCGAATTCTTCGACTTCCATAGCACCACACCCGAGGATGTCGAGGCAACGGACATTCAAAGGTCTCTCTTAGGTTCACCAATATAGTGCTTGCACCTTTGGCCATTCACTCAAACGGGTCGCCACTATAACCACGGGTTCTAGAACGCCTCCAGAATGATTTGAGAATCTCAAGGGGCCGGACCAACGTGTCCTCAACTTTCCAGAAACAAATGCAACCTGAGTTGTATGTAAGAACTTGTTCGCCGACATGGAATTCTCTCTTCTTAATCTTGGCATCGTGGAGTAGCTTCATCTTATCTTTACTAATCCTAGCACTTTCATAGGCCTGGAGTTTGAATTGCCTAACTCATGTAATCAATGAATGATGTTTTCCACAAGATTGAGAATCAAAGTTCAAAAACTTTGTAGCCCAATAAGCTCTATGCTCTAACTCGACAGTGTGTATGACATGGTTTTCCATAGACCATTTGATATGGAGATGTCCCCATGTGGGTCTTATAGGCGCTCTCAGAAGCCCAAAGTACATCATCCAATTTCAAACTCAAATTCCTTTCTATGATCAACATCCTTCTCTCCAGATTTTCTTGATGCTTTGGTTGCTCCTTTCAACCTCGACCACTAGTCATCGGGTGATATGGTGTGCCGCTTTATGACGGTAACACCATACTTTTCAAGGACTTTCTAGGGTCGGTTGCGTAAATGCGCCCCTTCATCACTCGATCAAGGCACGTGGACATCCAAATCTCACAAAGATATTCTTCTTTAAGAATTTCATTACCGCCTTATGATCATTGCGAGGAGTGGCTTGAGCCTCTACCCATTTCGACACGAATTCACGCAGACTAAGATGTATTTATTACACGCAAGATGATGGGAATGGTCCCATAAAATCGATACCCCACACATCAAAGACTTCGATTCTAGGATGGGTTTCAAAGGCATGTCAAAACGCTTTGGCAGAGTACCGTCCTTTGGCACCTATCACAAGCTTTACAAAAGCTTCAGATCTTTAAAGATCGTGAGCCAATAGAAACCGGATTGAAAGATCTTAGCAACGGTTTTCCATGGACTAAAGTGACCCTAAAGGTCCACCACTGGTAATCGCTCAATAATATCCCGCTGCTCGCACTCGTGAACACATCTTCTAAGCAAACCATCTTTACTGTATCTTGAAAAGATAAGGTTCATCCCAAACGAATATTTCAAATCGAGAAAGAACTTTTTCTTCTCCCGATAAGACATTTCCGGATCAAGATAATCGGCATGAAGGTAGTTAACTACGGAAGAATACCACGGAACATCGAGGACAACCGCCTATCAACATAATGTTTTCTGTGAGGAAAGTAAAGATCTATATCATCCGGATCATCATTTTCCTCACTTAACATTCTAGAAACGTGATCAGCCACCACGCTTTCACGCCTCTTTTGTCCTTAATTTGAACGCCAAACTCTTGTAGGGTCAATATCCAACGTAGTAAGCGCGGTTTAGCCTCTTTCTTGGTCATCGACAACGCAGCAACGTGATCACCCACACAATCACTTGAGCTCCTAGCAAGTAACTATGAAACTTGTCCATTGCAAAACTACGCCAAAAAGCTCTTTTCGCAGTGGTATAGTTAACTTTAGAGGGGTTCAATGTGTGATCATGCGAATAAATAGGCTGAATTTCCCTTGATCTTTGTCCTAGAACAAAGACCAACAACATAGTTTGATGCGCCGCACATAAGCTCAAAAGGTAGGTTCCAAATGGCGATATAAGAATTGGAGCAGATATTAAACGATCCTTGAGCTCTCAAACGCTTGCTTGCAGCTCTCATCAAAATTAAACTCAACGCCTTCCTTTAGTAAAGTGGACAGGGGCTTGGCTATCTTGGAGAAATCCTGAATGAATCTTCGTAGAAACCGATATGTCCAAGAAAACCTCTAACTTCACGCACATTCTTAGGATAGCTCATTTTCTCAATAGCTTCCACTTTTGCCTCATCAACTTCTATACCCATGGCGGAGATTTTGTGGCCAAGAACTATTCCTCGCCTACCATGAAATGGCATTTTTCCCAATTGGTACTAAGTTCTTTCCACACATCCGGATAACACTTGATCAAGATTGTCAAGGCAATCATCAAAAGATCGACCAAAACCGAAAAATCGCCCATAAAATCTCCATACACTTTTCTACAAGCCCACAAAGATAGCTAGCATAAATCGCTGAAAAGTAGCCGGGCATTGCAGAGACTAAATGGCATTCGCCAGAGGCGAATGTACCATAAGTATGTGTAAAATGGTCTTTTCTTGGTCACCGATCGATGGGTATCCGAAGTATCCTCGAATATCCATCTAGAAGCAATAGAATGCGTGTCCCGCCAGACGCCAAGCATCCGGGTCAATGAATGGGAAGGGGAAAGTGATCTTCATGGTTACCTCATTGAGCTGATAATAGATGCATCAGAATCCAAAGGACAAGTCTCAATGCACTTTCCTCTCCTTCTCATTCTTCTCAATTGTAATTCCACCTTCTTGGGAACTACTTGAGTCGGGGAAACCATTCACTATCCGCGATGGCATAAATGATTCCCATGTCCGTAAGTTTGATGATTTCCTTTTAACCCATTCACTTTTTCTTCTCCTCTGGGGCTGTCTGCACATTTTGCATCCTCATTCGCCTTGATCTTATGCATACAGATGTCCGGAGATATCCTCTCGATATCTCCTACTTGCCATAATAGAAATTTGTGTTTTATCTTTGGTAACGAGTTCGAATTCATGTTTTCTTCATATTAACGAGTTCAAATTCGTGTTTTTCTCTGGTAACGAGTTGTCCTTGAAGAAAAAGGTTTTTTCTCTCGATAACGAGTGGACATCGCCGAAATTTGTGTTTTCCTTTATAACGAGTAGAAATTTGTGTTTTATCTTTGGTAACGAGTTCAAATTCATGTTTTCTTCATATTAACGAGTTCAAATTGTTTTTTCTCTCGTAACGAGTTGTCCTTGAAGAAAAAAGGTTTTTTCTCCGATAACGAGTGGACATCGCCGAAATTTGTGTTTTCCTTTATAACGAGTAGAAATTTGTGTTTTATCTTTGGTAACGAGTTCAATTCATGTTTTCTTCATATTAACGAGTTCAAATTCGTGTTTTTCTCTGGTAACGAAGTTGTCCTTGAAGAAAAAGGTTTTTTCTCCGATAACGAGTGGACATCGCCGAAATTTGTGTTTTCCTTTATAACGAGTAGAAATTTGTGTTTTATCTTTGGTAACGAAGTTCGAATTCATGTTTTCTTCATATTAACGAGTTCAAATTGTGTTTTTCTCTGGTAACGAAGTTGTCCTTGAAGAAAAAAGGTTTTTTCTCTCGATAACGAGTGGACATCGCCGAAATTTGTGTTTTCCTTTATAACGAGTAGAAATTTGTGTTTTATCTTTGGTAACGAGTTCGAATTCATGTTTTCTTCATATTAACGAGTTCAAATTCGTGTTTTTCTCTCGTAACGAGTTGTCCTTGAAGAAAAAAGGTTTTTTCTCTCGATAACGAGTGGACATCGCCGAAATTTGTGTTTTCCTTTATAACGAGTAGAAATTTGTGTTTTATCTTTGGTAACGAGTTCGAATTCATGTTTTCTTCATATTAACGAGTTCAAATTGTGTGTTTTTCTCTGGTAACGAGTTGTCCTTGAAGAAAAAAGGTTTTTCTCCGATAACGAGTGACATCGCCGAAATTTGTGTTTTCCTTTATAACGAGTAGAAATTTGTGTTTTATCTTTGGTAACGAGTTCGAATTCATGTTTTCTTCATATTAACGAGTTCAAATTCGTGTTTTTCTCTCGTAACGAAGTTGTCCTTGAAGAAAAAAGGTTTTTTCTCTCGATAACGAGTGGACATCGCCGAAATTTGTGTTTTCCTTTATAACGAGTAGAAATTTGTGTTTTATCTTTGGTAACGAGTTCAATTCATGTTTTCTTCATATTAACGAGTTCAAATTGTGGTTTTTCTCTGGTAACGAAGTTGTCCTTGAAGAAAAAAGGTTTTTTCTCCGATAACGAGTGACATCGCCGAAATTTGTGTTTTCCTTTATAACGAGTAGAAATTTGTGTTTTATCTTTGGTAACGAGTTCGAATTCATGTTTTCTTCATATTAACGAAGTTCAAATTCGTGTTTTTCTCTGGTAACGAAGTTGTCCTTGAAGAAAAAAGGTTTTTTCTCCGATAACGAGTGACATCGCCGAAATTTGTGTTTTCCTTTATAACGAGTAGAAATTTGTGTTTTATCTTTGGTAACGAGTTCGAATTCATGTTTTCTTCATATTAACGAGTTCAAATTCGTGTTTTTCTCTGGTAACGAAGTTGTCCTTGAAGAAAAAAGGTTTTTCTCCGATAACGAGTGGACATCGCCGAAATTTGTGTTTTCCTTTATAACGAGTAGAAATTTGTGTTTTATCTTTGGTAACGAGTTCGAATTCATGTTTTCTTCATATTAACGAGTTCAAATTGTGTTTTTCTCTCGTAACGAGTTGTCCTTGAAGAAAAAAGGTTTTTTCTCTGATAACGAGTGGACATCGCCGGAAATTTGTGTTTTCCCTTTATAACGAGTAGAAATTTGTGTTTTATCTTTGGTAACGAGTTCGAATTCATGTTTTCTTCATATTAACGAGTTCAAATTCGTGTTTTTTCTCTGGTAACGAGTTGTCCTTGAAGAAAAAAGGTTTTTTCTCTGATAACGAGTGGACATCGCCGGAAATTTGTGTTTTCCCTTTATAACGAGTAGAAATTTGTGTTTTATCTTTGGTAACGAGTTCAATTCATGTGTTTTCTTCATATTAACGAGTTCAAATTCGTGTTTTTCTCTCGTAACGAGTTGTCCTTGAAGAAAAAAGGTTTTTTCTCCGATAACGAGTGGACATCGCCGAAATTTGTGTTTTCCTTTATAACGAGTAGAAATTTGTGTTTTATCTTTGGTAACGAGTTCAATTCATGTTTTCTTCATATTAACGAGTTCAAATTCGTGTTTTTCTCTGGTAACGAGTTGTCCTTGAAGAAAAAAGGTTTTTTCTCTGATAACGAGTGGACATCGCCGAAATTTGTGTTTTCCCTTTATAACGAGTAGAAATTTGTGTTTTATCTTTGGTAACGAGTTCAATTCATGTTTTCTTCATATTAACGAGTTCAAATTCGTGTTTTTCTCTCGTAACGAAGTTGTCCTTGAAGAAAAAGGTTTTTTCTCTCGATAACGAGTGGACATCGCCGAAATTTGTGTTTTCCTTTATAACGAGTAGAAATTTGTGTTTTATCTTTGGTAACGAGTTCAATTCATGTTTTCTTCATATTAACGAGTTCAAATTCGTGTTTTTCTCTGGTAACGAGTTGTCCTTGAAGAAAAAGGTTTTTTCTCCGATAACGAGTGGACATCGCCGAAATTTGTGTTTTCCCTTTATAACGAGTAGAAATTTGTGTTTTATCTTTGGTAACGAGTTCAAATTCATGTTTTCTTCATATTAACGAGTTCAAATTCGTGTTTTTCTCTGGTAACGAGTTGTCCTTGAAGAAAAAAGGTTTTTTCTCTGATAACGAGTGGACATCGCCGAAATTTGTGTTTTCCTTTATAACGAGTAGAAATTTGTGTTTTATCTTTGGTAACGAGTTCGAATTCATGTTTTCTTCATATTAACGAGTTCAAATTCGTGTTTTTCTCTCCTGGTAACGAAGTTGTCCTTGAAGAAAAAAAAGTTTTTTCTCTCGATAACGAGTGGACATCGCCGAAATTTGTGTTTTCCTTTATAACGAGTAGAAATTTGTGTTTTATCTTTGGTAACGAGTTCGAATTCATGTTTTCTTCATATTAACGAGTTCAAATTGTGTTTTTCTCTGGTAACGAGTTGTCCTTGAAGAAAAAGGTTTTTTCTCCGATAACGAGTGGACATCGCCGAAATTTGTGTTTTCCTTTATAACGAGTAGAAATTTGTGTTTTATCTTTGGTAACGAGTTCAATTCATGTGTTTTCTTCATATTAACGAGTTCAAATTCGTGTTTTTCTCTGGTAACGAAGTTGTCCTTGAAGAAAAAAGGTTTTTTCTCTCGATAACGAGTGGACATCGCTGAAATTTGTGTTTTCCTTTATAACGAGTAGAAATTTGTGTTTTATCTTTGGTAACGAGTTCGAATTCATGTTTTCTTCATATTAACGAGTTCAAATTCGTGTTTTTCTCCTGGTAACGAAGTTGTCCTTGAAGAAAAAAGGTTTTTTCTCCGATAACGAGTGGACATCGCCGAAATTTGTGTTTTCCTTTATAACGAGTAGAAATTTGTGTTTTATCTTTGGTAACGAGTTCAATTCATGTTTTCTTCATATTAACGAGTTCAAATTCGTGTTTTTCTCTCGGTAACGAGTTGTCCTTGAAGAAAAAAGGTTTTTTCTCTCGATAACGAGTGGACATCGCCGAAATTTGTGTTTTCCTTTATAACGAGTAGAAATTTGTGTTTTATCTTTGGTAACGAGTTCGAATTCATGTTTTCTTCATATTAACGAGTTCAAATTCGTGTTTTTCTCTGGTAACGAAGTTGTCCTTGAAGAAAAAAGGTTTTTTCTCCGATAACGAGTGGACATCGCCGGAAATTTGTGTTTTCCCTTTATAACGAGTAGAAATTTGTGTTTTATCTTTGGTAACGAGTTCGAATTCATGTTTTCTTCATATTAACGAGTTCAAATTCGTGTTTTTCTCGGTAACGAGTTGTCCTTGAAGAAAAAAAGGTTTTTTCTCTGATAACGAGTGGACATCGCCGGAAATTTGTGTTTTCCCTTTATAACGAGTAGAAATTTGTGTTTTATCTTTGGTAACGAGTTCAAATTCATGTTTTCTTCATATTAACGAGTTCAAATTGTGTTTTTCTCTGGTAACGAGTTGTCCTTGAAGAAAAAAGGTTTTTTCTCTGATAACGAGTGGACATCGCCGGAAATTTGTGTTTTCCCTTTATAACGAGTAGAAATTTGTGTTTTATCTTTTGTAACGAGTTCAATTCATGTTTTCTTCATATTAACGAGTTCAAATTCGTGTTTTTCTCTCGTAACGAAGTTGTCCTTGAAGAAAAAAGGTTTTTTCTCCGATAACGAGTGGACATCGCCGAAATTTGTGTTTTCCTTTATAACGAGTAGAAATTTGTGTTTTATCTTTGGTAACGAGTTCGAATTCATGTTTTCTTCATATTAACGAGTTCAAATTGTGTTTTTCTCTGGTAACGAAGTTGTCCTTGAAGAAAAAAGTTTTTTCTCCGATAACGAGTGGACATCGCCGAAATTTGTGTTTTCCTTTATAACGAGTAGAAATTTGTGTTTTATCTTTGGTAACGAGTTCAATTCATGTTTTCTTCATATTAACGAGTTCAAATTCGTGTTTTTCTCTGGTAACGAGTTGTCCTTGAAGAAAAAAGGTTTTTTCTCCGATAACGAGTGGACATCGCCGAAATTTGTGTTTTCCTTTATAACGAGTAGAAATTTGTGTTTTATCTTTGGTAACGAGTTCGAATTCATGTTTTCTTCATATTAACGAGTTCAAATTCGTGTTTTTCTCTCGTAACGAGTTGTCCTTGAAGAAAAAGGTTTTTTCTCTCGATAACGAGTGGACATCGCCGAAATTTGTGTTTTCCTTTATAACGAGTAGAAATTTGTGTTTTATCTTTGGTAACGAGTTCAATTCATGTTTTCTTCATATTAACGAGTTCAAATTCGTGTTTTTCTCCTGGTAACGAGTTGTCCTTGAAGAAAAAGGTTTTTTCTCTGGATAACGAGTGGACATCGCCGAAATTTGTGTTTTCCCTTTATAACGAGTAGAAATTTGTGTTTTATCTTTGGTAACGAGTTCGAATTCATGTTTTCTTCATATTAACGAGTTCAAATTCGTGTTTTTCTCTGGTAACGAAGTTGTCCTTGAAGAAAAAAGGTTTTTTCTCGATAACGAGTGGACATCGCCGAAATTTGTGTTTTCCTTTATAACGAGTAGAAATTTGTGTTTTATCTTTGGTAACGAGTTCAATTCATGTTTTCTTCATATTAACGAGTTCAAATTCGTGTTTTTCTCTCGTAACGAGTTGTCCTTGAAGAAAAAAGGTTTTTTCTCTGATAACGAGTGGACATCGCCGAAATTTGTGTTTTCCCTTTATAACGAGTAGAAATTTGTGTTTTATCTTTGGTAACGAGTTCAATTCATGTTTTCTTCATATTAACGAGTTCAAATTGTGTTTTTCTCTGGTAACGAGTTGTCCTTGAAGAAAAAAGGTTTTTTCTCTCGATAACGAGTGGACATCGCCGAAATTTGTGTTTTCCTTTATAACGAGTAGAAATTTGTGTTTTATCTTTGGTAACGAGTTCGAATTCATGTTTTCTTCATATTAACGAGTTCAAATTCGTGTTTTTCTCTGGTAACGAGTTGTCCTTGAAGAAAAAAGGTTTTTCTCTCGATAACGAGTGGACATCGCCGAAATTTGTGTTTTCCTTTATAACGAGTAGAAATTTGTGTTTTATCTTTGGTAACGAGTTCGAATTCATGTTTTCTTCATATTAACGAGTTCAAATTCGTGTTTTTCTCTGGTAACGAGTTGTCCTTGAAGAAAAAAGGTTTTTTCTCTGATAACGAGTGGACATCGCCGAAATTTGTGTTTTCCTTTATAACGAGTAGAAATTTGTGTTTTATCTTTGGTAACGAGTTCAAATTCATGTTTTCTTCATATTAACGAGTTCAAATTCGTGTTTTTCTCTCGTAACGAAGTTGTCCTTGAAGAAAAAAGGTTTTTTCTCTGATAACGAGTGGACATCGCCGAAATTTGTGTTTTCCCTTTATAACGAGTAGAAATTTGTGTTTTATCTTTGGTAACGAGTTCGAATTCATGTTTTCTTCATATTAACGAGTTCAAATTCGTGTTTTTCTCTGGTAACGAGTTGTCCTTGAAGAAAAAGGTTTTTTCTCTGATAACGAGTGGACATCGCCGGAAATTTGTGTTTTCCTTTATAACGAGTAGAAATTTGTGTTTTATCTTTGGTAACGAGTTCGAATTCATGTTTTCTTCATATTAACGAGTTCAAATTCGTGTTTTTCTCTGGTAACGAGTTGTCCTTGAAGAAAAAAGGGTTTTTTCTCTGATAACGAGTGGACATCGCCGGAAATTTGTGTTTTCCCTTTATAACGAGTAGAAATTTGTGTTTTATCTTTGGTAACGAGTTCATGTTTTCTTCATATTAACGAGTTCAAATTCGTGTTTTTCTCTGGTAACGAGTTGTCCTTGAAGAAAAAAGGTTTTTTCTCTGATAACGAGTGGACATCGCCGAAATTTGTGTTTTCCTTTATAACGAGTAGAAATTTGTGTTTTATCTTTGGTAACGAGTTCAATTCATGTTTTCTTCATATTAACGAGTTCAAATTCGTGTTTTTCTCTCGTAACGAAGTTGTCCTTGAAGAAAAAAGGTTTTTTCTCCGATAACGAGTGGACATCGCCGAAATTTGTGTTTTCCTTTATAACGAGTAGAAATTTGTGTTTTATCTTTGGTAACGAGTTCGAATTCATGTTTTCTTCATATTAACGAGTTCAAATTCGTGTTTTTCTCTGTAACGAGTTGTCCTTGAAGAAAAAAGGTTTTTCTCTCGATAACGAGTGGACATCGCCGAAATTTGTGTTTTCCTTTATAACGAGTAGAAATTTGTGTTTTATCTTTGGTAACGAGTTCAATTCATGTTTTCTTCATATTAACGAGTTCAAATTCGTGTTTTTCTCTCTGGTAACGAGTTGTCCTTGAAGAAAAAAGGTTTTTTCTCTCGATAACGAGTGGACATCGCCTGAAATTTGTGTTTTCCCTTTATAACGAGTAGAAATTTGTGTTTTATCTTTGGTAACGAGTTCGAATTCATGTTTTCTTCATATTAACGAGTTCAAATTCGTGTTTTTCTCTGGTAACGAGTTGTCCTTGAAGAAAAAAAAAAGGTTTTTTCTCTGATAACGAGTGGACATCGCCGGAAATTTGTGTTTTCCCTTTATAACGAGTAGAAATTTGTGTTTTATCTTTGGTAACGAGTTCAAATTCATGTTTTCTTCATATTAACGAGTTCAAATTCGTGTTTTTCTCTGGTAACGAGTTGTCCTTGAAGAAAAAAGTTTTTTCTCTCGATAACGAGTGGACATCGCCGAAATTTGTGTTTTCCTTTATAACGAGTAGAAATTTGTGTTTTATCTTTGGTAACGAGTTCAATTCATGTTTTCTTCATATTAACGAGTTCAAATTCGTGTTTTTCTCTCGTAACGAGTTGTCCTTGAAGAAAAAAGGTTTTTCTCTCGATAACGAGTGGACATCGCCGAAATTTGTGTTTTCCTTTATAACGAGTAGAAATTTGTGTTTTATCTTTGGTAACGAGTTCGAATTCATGTTTTCTTCATATTAACGAGTTCAAATTGTGTTTTTCTCTCGTAACGAGTTGTCCTTGAAGAAAAAAAAGTTTTTTCTCTCTCGATAACGAGTGGACATCGCCGAAATTTGTGTTTTCCTTTATAACGAGTAGAAATTTGTGTTTTATCTTTGGTAACGAGTTCGAATTCATGTTTTCTTCATATTAACGAGTTCAAATTCGTGTTTTTCTCTAGTAACGAGTTGTCCTTGAAGAAAAAAGGTTTTTTCTCTGATAACGAGTGGACATCGCCGAAATTTGTGTTTTCCCTTTATAACGAGTAGAAATTTGTGTTTTATCTTTGGTAACGAGTTCAAATTCATGTTTTCTTCATATTAACGAGTTCAAATTCGTGTTTTTCTCTGGTAACGAGTTGTCCTTGAAGAAAAAAGGGTTTTTTCTCTGATAACGAGTGGACATCGCCGGAAATTTGTGTTTTCCCTTTATAACGAGTAGAAATTTGTGTTTTATCTTTGGTAACGAGTTCAAATTCATGTTTTCTTCATATTAACGAGTTCAAATTCGTGTTTTTCTCTGGTAACGAAGTTGTCCTTGAAGAAAAAAGGTTTTTTCTCCGATAACGAGTGGACATCGCCGAAATTTGTGTTTTCCTTTATAACGAGTAGAAATTTGTGTTTTATCTTTGGTAACGAGTTCAATTCATGTTTTCTTCATATTAACGAGTTCAAATTGTGTTTTTCTCTGGTAACGAAGTTGTCCTTGAAGAAAAAGGTTTTTTCTCTCGATAACGAGTGACATCGCCGAAATTTGTGTTTTCCTTTATAACGAGTAGAAATTTGTGTTTTATCTTTGGTAACGAGTTCGAATTCATGTTTTCTTCATATTAACGAGTTCAAATTCGTGTTTTTCTCTGGTAACGAGTTGTCCTTGAAGAAAAAAGGTTTTTCTCCGATAACGAGTGGACATCGCCGAAATTTGTGTTTTCCTTTATAACGAGTAGAAATTTGTGTTTTATCTTTGGTAACGAGTTCAAATTCATGTTTTCTTCATATTAACGAGTTCAAATTCGTGTTTTTCTCTGGTAACGAGTTGTCCTTGAAGAAAAAAGGTTTTTTCTCTGATAACGAGTGGACATCGCCGAAATTTGTGTTTTCCCTTTATAACGAGTAGAAATTTGTGTTTTATCTTTGGTAACGAGTTCGAATTCATGTTTTCTTCATATTAACGAGTTCAAATTCGTGTTTTTCTCTGGTAACGAGTTGTCCTTGAAGAAAAAAGGTTTTTTCTCTCGATAAACGAGTGGACATCGCCGAAATTTGTGTTTTCCTTTATAACGAGTAGAAATTTGTGTTTTATCTTTGGTAACGAGTTCAATTCATGTTTTCTTCATATTAACGAGTTCAAATTCGTGTTTTTCTCTGGTAACGAAGTTGTCCTTGAAGAAAAAAGGTTTTTTCTCCGATAACGAGTGGACATCGCCGAAATTTGTGTTTTCCCTTTATAACGAGTAGAAATTTGTGTTTTATCTTTGGTAACGAGTTCGAATTCATGTTTTCTTCATATTAACGAGTTCAAATTCGTTTTTTCTCTGGTAACGAGTTGTCCTTGAAGAAAAAAAGGTTTTTTCTCTGATAACGAGTGGACATCGCCGGAAATTTGTGTTTTCCCTTTATAACGAGTAGAAATTTGTGTTTTATCTTTGGTAACGAGTTCAAATTCATGTTTTCTTCATATTAACGAGTTCAAATTCGTGTTTTTCTCTGTAACGAAGTTGTCCTTGAAGAAAAAAAATTGGTTTTTTCTCGATGATAACGAGTGGACATCGCCGAAATTTGTGTTTTCCTTTATAACGAGTAGAAATTTGTGTTTTATCTTTGCAACGAGTTCAATTCATGTTTTCTTCATATTAACGAGTTCAAATTCGTGTTTTTCTCTGGTAACGAGTTGTCCTTGAAGAAAAAAAGGTTTTTTCTCTGATAACGAGTGGACATCGCCGGAAATTTGTGTTTTATCTTTGGTAACGAGTTCGAATTCATGTTTTCTTCATATTAACGAGTTCAAATTGTGTTTTTCTCTCTGTAACGAGTTGTCCTTGAAGAAAAAAAGGTTTTTTCTCTGATAACGAGTGGACAACGCAGGAATTTTTTTTTTCCTTTATAACGAGTAGAAATTTGTGTTTTATCTTTGGTGACGAGTTCAAATTCATGTTTTCTTCATATTAACGAGTTCAAATTCGTGTTTTTCTCTGGTGACGAGTTGTCCTTGAAGAAAAAGGTTTTTTCTCTGATAACGAGTGGACATCGCCGAAATTTGTGTTTTCCCTTTATAACGAGTAGAAATTTGTGTTTTATCTTTGGTAACGAGTTCAATTCATGTTTTCTTCATATTAACGAGTTCAAATTCGTGTTTTTCTCTGGTAACGAGTTGTCCTTGAAGAAAAAAAGGTTTTTTCTCTGATAACGAGTGGACATCGCCGGAAATTTGTGTTTTCCTTTATAACGAGTAGAAATTTGTGTTTTATCTTTGGTAACGAGTTCGAATTCATGTTTTCTTCATATTAACGAGTTCAAATTCGTGTTTTTCTCTGTAACGAGTTGTCCTTGAAAAAAAAGGTTTTTTCTCTGATAACGAGTGGACATCGCCGGAAATTTGTGTTTTCCTTTTATAACGAGTAGAAATTTGTGTTTTATCTTTGGTAACGAGTTCGAATTCATGTTTTCTTCATATTAACGAGTTTCAAATTCGTGTTTTTCTCTGGTAATAAGTTGTCCTTGAAGAAAAAAAGGTTTTTTCTCTGATAACGAGTGGACATCGCCAGAAATTTGTGTTTTCCCTTTATAACGAGTAGAAATTTGTGTTTTATCTTTGGTAACGAGTTCGAATTCATGTTTTCTTCATATTAACGAGTTCAAATTCGTGTTTTTCTCTGGTAACGAGTTGTCCTTGAAGAAAAAAGGTTTTTTCTCCTGATAACGAGTGGACATCGCCGAAATTTGTGTTTTCCCTTTATAACGAGTAGAAATTTGTGTTTTATCTTTGGTAACGAGTTCGAATTCATGTTTTCTTCATATTAACGAGTTCAAATTCGTGTTTTTCTCTGGTAACGAGTTGTCCTTGAAGAAAAAAAGGTTTTTTCTCTGATAACGAGTGGACATCGCCGGAAATTTGTGTTTTCCCTTTATAACGAGTAGAAATTTGTGTTTTATCTTTGGTAACGAGTTCGAATTCATGTTTTCTTCATATTAACGAATTCAAATTCGTGTTTTTCTCTGGTAACGAGTTGTCCTTGAAGAAAAAAGGTTTTTTCTCTGGATAACGAGTGGACATCGCCGAAATTTGTGTTTTCCTTTATAACGAGTAGAAATTTGTGTTTTATCTTTGGTAACGAGTTCGAATTCATGTTTTCTTCATATTAACGAGTTCAAATTCGTGTTTTTCTCTCGTAACGAGTTGTCCTTGAAGAAAAAAGGTTTTTTCTCTGATAACGAGTGGACATCGCCGGAAATTTGTGTTTTCCCTTTATAACGAGTAGAAATTTGTGTTTTATCTTTGGTAACGAGTTCAATTCATGTTTTCTTCATATTAACGAGTTCAAATTCGTGTTTTTCTCTTGTAACGAGTTGTCCTTGAAGAAAAAAGGTTTTTTCTCGATAACGAGTGGACATCGCCGAAATTTGTGTTTTCCTTTATAACGAGTAGAAATTTGTGTTTTATCTTGGTAACGAGTTCAAATTCATGTTTTCATATTAACGAGTTCAAATTCTTTTTTCTCTTGAAGAAAAAAGTTGGCTTTTGGCTTTAGTTTAGAGGGGGGTGAATAAACTTAACACTTAAAACTTTGAGTTAACAATTTCAGAACTTCAAAAATTCGACGATACTTCAAGAGTCTGTTGAGACCTCGTGAGAGCTGCCGATAAAATGTGAGTCATCGACAGCCTCAGCTTTGCTGAATTTGTGCAAATGGAATAATATCAAAATTAAGCCTTGTTACTTGTTGTTAAATATGTTACTAAGTATTAGATACTCAAGAGTGTGTGTGTGTGATTTCAATTGCTAGATTCAAAGAGTTGATATGAATAATGACTAAGTGCGTAAAGTAAATGCAAGTAGTAAGTAGAGAGATTTTTATAGTGGTTCCAGTGATGTAATCCTCAGACGCCCACTCTTCTCCTGATGATGTTGAGGAAATTCACTAGTAATCTTTGAGTTATCTCGTTACAAAGAATCCTAGGTTGCTTGTCCTTCACCAATAACTATGGCTTCACAAACTCGAAAACTAAGAATGTAGGATTGTCGCCCCCCGAGTCTTCCACTCGTCCTTGAAGGGTAGAATTGCCTCTTCACCACCCACCACAAACCAACAAATTTTTCACACCTAATGTGATGCTTCACTGCCTTTTCAAGAGTTCTCTTTATAAAATAAAGAATGAATCAAGTAATGATTCAATTGCAAAGCAGCTTGATTAGATGATATAATCAAGCAGCTTTTGCGCCTTCAAGTGTGTATGCTTGATGCAAATTTTTGAACACGTAATGCACTTGAAGAAAATAACTAGATCAAGAAATTTTAAGCTCAAGAAGTTCAAGCAGGTGTTTTTCACCAATGTTATCACTTGAAGTTTATTCCAAAATTCATCATCTTCTTCTTGAGTTGAAAGTCCTCTATTTATAGGTAGAATGCATGTGACTTGAATTTGAAATTCAAATGTGACTGCTCTTGTATTTGTCCCATCCTCACCGTGATTCTCACACTATTCATAGGATCGACACTCGCCAGATTACTTTTTGACAAAGGCAAATCATCCACCCTTTGACTTGTATCCAATGGATAAAAATATGGATCATCCTAACGCCTTTTAATCTCACTTTTGATTTGCTTGATAAGTCGAGGTAGTTGGTCGTTTTATCCATGTAACTTCCCAATAATCTTGAATTAATCGAGGTATATATCATCAAGAGTTCATTAGTCTCATCAGAAACTAATCATCACGAACATCATATTTTTGTCTCAGAAATATAATGCAAATTATTCCTTTTATCCAACTTTTATTTGTGAAGTTAGATTACATCATTTTGAGTATAACTAAGTTCCAAACATCATCCAACTTGTGGAACTTAGATCTTTCTATTACAAGGTATATGTAATCAATTTAGGTCATCACAGCACTTGCCTAAATTCTCGATTCCATATCCTTGACATTAAATACTAAGTTTGATCCCTTAGCCTTCATTTATCGAGTTTGAACCTCACCTTCTTCGGCCTTCGCCAAGAGGTTGCGCACTCACCATCGACCTATCTACCCCATCGACTTAGACCAGTCACGCCGATAAAATGCAAAGCCTTTTTACAAAGGCTTGTTTGATCAAACCTATTTATGAATCAAACTCTAATAAACCTATACATTTTATCTAGACATCTTTTGCCTTTGCACTATAATAAATAGTATGGCACTCATCATCAAAACTAAGAAATAAGTCCAACAATTTCCTTTTGGTGATGATGCCACTACCTCACCTAATCAAAGAAAGCAAAAAGATAAAACACAAACAGTAACAAATTCAGTCAATTCTCATTATAAATATTTGTTCACAAGCTATTACAACTAGATACAAAGAAAGATAAACAAAGGATAAGTAGCCGATCTATTGTCTCTCTCTCTCTTTCTTGTCTAGCCTTCTCACTTTGCTCTTGATAGGCTCTCGATCTCTTCTATCATTTCAACCATCCATTCATTCTCAATAAGTGTAAAGTCAATATAAGAATTGACTTGTTTCCACCAATTCCATGCTTCAGCAGACAAGATTGATCTCGATTCACCCTCAAGCCAAACTTCATATACAAATTCCTTAAATTCATTCAAAGAATCTTTTGCTTTTGTAATTGGCAAAGACCTTTCACCTCTCGCTACTTCTTCTACCTCCTCGTATTTGCTCTAAAGCTTTAATCCTTGCCTCCCAAAACTTCAAACTCAAGAAAGAGTTAAGACCTTCATGAAATCCCATGTCACGATAGGGTCTCCTTCATTATGAAACTCTTTCTGTACCGTGATAGAGATCATCAAGAGTTGCACTCGCCAGTGCAAAGTTGCCTAAAAGCATTTGTATCATCACCCATCTCTTCTCGTAAAAGAGTCTAGCAAATCCTTTGTCGCAGCTGATTGGCCCTCTTCCCTTAGTGACATCATCAACAAAACGTGAGATGAGGCCATGAATAGCTTCCTCGTGATACTATCACTGCGTAATTGACCTTCCATAGTTCCAGCTTCTAGTATCAAGTGAAGTAATCCTTGATTGCGTGGTCTCTCCCACCACCGCTGATCCTTTCAAGAAGTTTGGGATCGTGCATAAGCAGTTGTTGTGCAAAGAATAGTGCTCAAGAAGTTTGGGAGCTTCAAAGAAGCTTGTCAAGTTTCTCATGAATGGAGACAAGTTGATCTTTTAGAAACTTGTCTTTGGCTTTATTTCCAACTTTGATACCCTTGACATCTAGTATCAAATTATTCATTGCATTTTGAGTAGATGCAAAGTTTGAAGCAATCAGACAAGAGATTGTCTATTATCATTTACCATCTTCATCGCTTCTTCAAATTGTTGTTTGCTCATTCCAATTGAGTTCTTAATCGTTGTATGTCATTTCTTACAGCTTCTTAACTCATTGACAACTTCAATTGGCACTCCACTCGCCATTCTATCATCAAGAGATCCATCAAGAGTTCTCAACTCTATATTGTGCCTCATGTCCGGCCGATGACCATAGCTCTACTCATATCTCTCCCAAAGCAGGGGAGGTCCTTCTCAACCATTGCACCAAGAACATCTTCAAGGATAGGATCTTGTGCAAAGTTCTTCAACAACTTCTTCTTCTCCAAAATTTGAAATTCTTCATCATCAGAGTTATAGTCCAAAGAAATGCCATCCTCATTAATGTTAGCCTCACTCGACTATCCTTCCCTACAAAGGGGCCTTGGCTCCAAAGAGTTCTCCACTACAAAGAGCCTCATCATCAAACAACAGGGTTTCTCCAAACCCAAATCAGTTCCAACCTTTGTCCAGTGTGTCGCTTGAGACTCAAAGCAATTGCACTCTCCTGCTCCAACCTTTGTCCAGTGTCGCTTGTATCCCAAAGAACTGCACTCTCTCTCTTCAACTTCCTCGTGGATTGAATATATTGGTATTATCCACTTGAAAACCTTCAAAGATGACCAATCTTGTGCAGATGATGGCGCTTTAGTGAGAATCCTTCAATGTCAAATCCACTTTGATATTCAATTGACTCTTCGTAACTAGCACTTGGTTCATTAAAATCAAGAACCTTTTCTCATCCAAATCCTCACTCTCATCCAAAGATCGTTGTGCAAGAGGCTCTACAACATGAAATGTACTTGGTTCATCACCACCCTACCAAAGACTCAATGTAATGCCTTCATTGATCAATGCCTCCAGATCATCCATGGTGAGATCTTGTAGATCCTCATCCATTTCTCCACCGCCGCCCTCAAGCAGATCTTCCAAAGATCGCGGATCACAGTACGATGGTACATGTGTTAGTGCAGCCCCACTTGATTCTCCCGGTCCGTAGGGAAAATCTCCTCTACTATCTCGATGATGAAGAAGAATCATCAGACCATCTCTTGATCTCTAAATTTGATACCCTCCTCCTTCTCTGCTCATCAAATAAATCCATCAATCTTGATTGCAAAGAAGGTTGTATCAATCGATCCAAAGAAATTTTCCACTCCCAACTTGTCAAAAACCCATTCTTCAAAATCATTATTGGTTGAGCAAATTGTTTTTTGTCTTTTGTAGAAACCAAACTTCCATTGAAAATAATCAAGCAATTTGTCAAGTTTGGGATCCACATACTCTTCGCTTTTTCTTGTTCTTTTTGCATGCCTTTCAAATGGCATAAAAGATCTCCCGAGTAGCTCCAGTGAGCTTGTTGACTCTCCAAAGGTTCCAACAAGCAGCATTCATGGTTTCTTCTACAGATGTTTGAAAGTCAAGAGTTGTCGTGATTGTACATTTGTACCTACTACTTCCATCTCAGATCACACTTGGTTCCCCTCGACTTACATGCTCATCAAATAGGTTAGCAAAGAGACGCTTCTTCCCCCGAACTATTGCCAAATTTGCAGTGGTCTTCAACCAAGTCTCCAATCACCTCTTCAACCACCACAAAGAGTTCAGTTCAGGTTTGTGGTTTGTCAGGGTTCTTCAAAGGATACTACAAAGAGCCTCAGGGTCAAGAGATCATCGATCAGATCCTCTCTACAGATTGCTCAAAAACAACCTGCTCAAAGATCGCGACTTTGATAACTTCTTCATTGGAGGAATCACCGATAACAACTGGTGGAATGATAGTTAGAGGCTCACCAACAAATTCTTCTTCCTCTTCTCTATCGATGCTTCTTCTTGGGCCCTCTGTGCTTCCAAATTTTTCAACTCTTTCCCTGCCATATTTCTTCTTTTTTGCAACTTCCTTCATCCTCTTGGATAGGGGTTCATCATCATCATCTTTCTAGTCAATTTTCTTTTTCTACTTGCTTCCTTCGTTGTTCTCTCTAAAATTTCACCAACAGCTTTTTCTTGAAGCTACAAAGCAGGTCAAGAACCTCCACTTGACCTCAAAGCACTCTCAACAACAGGTCTTCTTTTTTCTTTGTTTTTTTGATTTCAGACTTCAGTAGTCTTTCTAACATCAAGACTTTTCTTCCTCTTTCCAAAGCTTTCTTTGGTGCAAAGAGTTTGATGGAAATCTTCTTAGTTTGTCGAACCCGCCACCACCAAGATCACCATCATCTCCATCATCATTATCATCAAAGCAGCCTTCTCCAAAGAATTTCTTCATCATCATCAAGTCCAGAATTGCATAATCAATCTCCTTCTTGTATCTAGACTGATTAATATCCACAAAGCTACATCAGAATTCCAAGATGATTCAAAGAGAGTCCGACCATTAATCCTAAGGGCGCGCCTTGACTTCCTCTTCCCTAAACTTTCTTCCTCCTGGCCACTTTCTTCATATAATGAATAAAGTACCGCCCAACCAAACTTCATGCTCCTACAGATGATAATCATCAACTCTATCTTGGGTCCCGATAGAGTGTCCATACCGCCAACTAGCCCAAGTATGTTCTTTGCAATGAGCTTGCTCAAGAGATCGTATTCAATACCAATGTGTTTGCAGCTGATGCCTGAACGGATTTGATTTCTCAGATCTGCCTTAATCTGATCTACAAACGCCAATTTGTCCAATCCCATTGCTTCAGATTGACAGAGCCGCCCACCACTTCAACAAATCCAAAACTTCCTCAAAGAGACCGGGGAAACTTCAATTTCTTGCCATTTACAAAGTAGCCTTAAATGCTTCAGCTTTTCCTTTATTTGAATGTTTCTCCGTAAATCGACAACATTTGTATAAGAAATTGTGTCCAATTTTTATGTTTAACACATTTTCCAGATCGACATACCTCCTTATTCTTCGACCAATGTTAATGGCCGCCTCACTTGCTTGCATCTTCAACAAAACCTCTAACACTTTGGCTTGATTCAATTTGTACATCAACTTTTTCCGCCATTTTAATGAGAAGAATGAGATGAAGAAGATTGAATCTTAAATCTGTGTTCACACAAAGGTAACGATTGCAAAGATAAAGCAGATTTGCAAGTGACGATTCTCACTGAGTGATAGTCCAATATATAGACAAAGGGGTAGTTGAAACTGCCTTTGCACGCATATCGAGGTAACCACGATTAATCCGAATAAATTCTGCCTTGACACGTGGCCCATTACTCCACCATAACGCTTGTAAATCATGGATGGTTTAACTGCGGTAATAATGGATAAAATAAATATCCCGCCAAATCGCTTTTGACTTTAATAACTTTGACTCGAGTAAAGTTCCTTCAAAGAAGGTATCCTCAAATAGGTGGGCTCAAGAATCACGATAATGTGCTTCAAAGAAATCACCGACAAAGTGACTCACGATCCTTGTTTTCTCCTTGTTTTGTTCAATTGATAAAACAAGATGAAGTTTAACACCAATGACTCGATCCGCTGGTGAGCTCACCCAACATGACAAAGACCAACTCTTGGCAACCTCATTTGCTCAATTGTTCAAACAAAAGTACATGGAATTGTTGATACCAATGACTAATCTGCTAAGTGAGCTCACCCAACATAGCAAAGACTAATCCCTTGGTGAATTCCAAAGACATTGTCGAATATCACCAATCTTTATAATTCCAAGTTCAAATTTAATTTGGCAAATCTTTCACTATCAAGTGGCTTAGTGAAAATATCAAAGAAGTTGATCTTCAAGAGGATGTATAAACCACCACATCTTTCTTTTCAACATGATCTCTTATAAAATGATGTCTCACATCAATGTGCTTGGTTCTTGAATGCAAAACAGATTTTCTCGTGATTGCAATTGCACTTGTGTTGTCACACATGATTGGAATTTCCTTTCTTCAATTCCATAATCCCTTAATTGTTGTCTTAGCCATAGTATTTGTGCACAAAGAATCTCCAAAGAAGAATGTATTCAAATTTTCAAGAAGGGAAGTTGAAATAGAATTGCTTTCTTGCTAAACCAGAGACCACTATTTCCCATTAACCGATTGTGTTCCTCGAGGTGCTTTTTCTATCAATCTTGCATCCAAAGATAATCGTAACTGAGTAGGATATTACCTTGAAGCTTCCTTCCTTGAATACCATATTCCTACTCCCAAAGTCTCTTTTAGATACTTAAGAACTCTTTGACAAAGACTCTAAATGACTTTCTTTAGGTTTGATTGAAATCTTGCACAAACACCTACAAAGAAAGGATATATCAGTCCACTGGCAAGGAGATACAAAGAGATCGCCTATCATCCTTCCAGATAAAGTCCGATCAACATCTTTGCCTTCTTTATCTTCATCCAACTGATGTTTGTACTCATAGGAGTTGAGCTCTTAGTGCTCGCTTTCCATACCAAATTTCTTCAAAGAACTCTTTGGTATACTTGGTTTGATGAATGAAGATTCCATCTTTCAATCTGCTTAACTTGCAATCCCAAGAAGTAATTCATTTCTCCCATCATACTCATTTGGAATTTGCTCTTCATTAGATTTGCAAACTTTTCACAAAGTAAATCATTCTCGTAACCAAAAATTATGTCATCCACATAAATTTGTACCAAAGCAGGTGTTGTCCCTTCACTCGATTCTCGAAAAGTGTCTTGTCAATGGTCCCTTTTGTAAAACCATTGTCCACCAAGAATTGAGATAGAGTCTCATACCATGCTCTTGGTGCTTGTTTCAATCCATAAAGTGCTTTGTTGAGTCTATACACTTTATCTTCTTGATCTTTAACTTCAAATCCAGGAGGTTGTCGAACATACACTTCCTCCTCTAGATACCATTCAAAAATGCACTCTTGACATCCATTTGATATACTTTGAAGTTCTTGTATGCAAGATGTGCCAAAAATAACTGATAGCTTCCAATCTTGCAACAGTGCATAAGTCTCATCAAAATCTATTCCTTCCGCTTGAGAATAGCCTTTGCAACTAGTCCGCCTTATTTCTAACAATGGTACCAGATTCATCAAGTTTATTTCTCAGATACCCATTTAGTACCAATGATATTTGCATGACTTGGCCTTTCAACTAAGTGTCCAAACTTGATTTCTTTCAAATTCATTTAATTCTTCTTGCATAGCAATTATCCAACTGATCTCAAATTGCTTCTTCAACAACTTTGGGTTCCATTTGTGATAGAAAACAAGTAAACATAGCTTCCAGCTTGTCTTCTAGTCCTCACACCTTGTCGTATATTGCCAATAACTTGTTCAAAGCAGGTGATTCCTTAACCATTGTGGATTTTGGTTATTTTGATTTTCGTGAATATCATCTTCAAGAGGGTCTCATCGTAGTTTCTTCTACAGTGGGGTCAACAGATCCTTGAACCGCTTCAGCTTGTTGCATCAAGAATATTGTCACAGGATGTTCAAAGAGGGGCAGATTTAAACTTTTAAGTCATTGAATCTTTCCAAAACTTCAACACAACTGATCTGATTTGTTGATTTTCAAGAGTTCACACTTTATCTTCCATACCAAGAAACTTAGGTTCATCAAACACAACATTGATTGTTTCTTCATGTTTCAGTTGTTCTTTGTTCAAGACTCAATGCTCACGATCAAGAATATCCTAAGAAAATTCCTTCATCCGATTTTGGTTGGAATGTTTTCAAATGAACTTTATGATTTAGAATAAAACATTTGCTTCCAAATGGGTGAAAATAGGATATATTAGGTATCCTTCCATTCCATATCTCATAAGGTGTCTTCAAGCAGCCTTCTTGTTTACTCGATGTTCTATTTTGTGTATAGCATGTCAGATTTATCGCTTCAAATTTCAATATCTTTCGTAGCAATGCTTCACAAATCATTGTTCTTCCCGCCTCTTTAATGTCCTGCTTTTTCTTTCAAAGAACTCCCATTTTGTCGAGGTGTACCAAAGAAGCAAGAAGTTGATGAAGTACACCATTCTGCTCACAATATTCTCTTATAACTTTGTTGAGAAATTCAAGACTCGATCCGATCTAATCTTTATGATCATAAACTTTTCTCATTTTGTAATCTCTTCAAAAGATTAGGTAAGCTTTGGAGTGTCTCACTTTTCTTGTTCATGAATATCACCCAAGTGTATCTAGAAAAATCATCCACAACCACTAAGGTGTATTTCTTTCCTCATCACACTTTGTTGGAGTTATTGGTCCAAAAGATCCATGTGCATAAGCTCCAACACTCGTTAGTTGATTGTTTAGTCTTTGACTTGAAACTTGACTTTATCTCTGCTTACCTTGCCGACATGCATCACATATAGCATCCTTCTTGAATGTGATCTCGTAAACCAACCACTAACTTCTTCTTCACTAACTGATTAATATCATCAAAATTTAGATGATTTAACTTCTTGTGCCATAACCAATTGAGTTCGATTTGGTATGCACAATCAGCAGTGTTTCGAACTCAGCAGAGACCAATCCACAACATACATGTTCTCGCTGCCTTCTACCAAAGAAGTACAACTTGATCACCTCTTTCACTAATGACAATACAATTGTTTTTGTCAAAAGTGACCTTGTATCCCATATCACGTAATTGTCCAAAGGTTCAAAGAAGTTGTAATCCAAATTCTTCCACATATGCAACATTCTTGATTGTAAGTCCATTTCTCGATAAGTGTGCCATATCCTCTTGTATAGCCAGTGTATTTTTGTTGCCAAAATTCACCCTTGACCATCTTTTGCCACAAAGTTTGTAAGATGCTGGCTTATTCTTTGTCATGTGTCCGAACATCCACCACAAAGTACCGCATACCCTACAAAACAAAGTTAATGCATTTTAGTACCCAAACCTGCTTGGGTCCATAGTGGTCAAGGCAAAGCATGACCCTTGGTATGTTTCCATAAGGTCTTCTCCTAAATGTGTCATACTTTGGTTCATACTTTGTTCATACATGTATTCCACACATCCATAAGTTCTAACAAAGAGGTTGTGTAGAACCACATATGTTTTCCTCGCCTTTGGTACATAATGTCGCTTTGAAATGATTCTTGTTATTAGAAACATTTGCATAACCATAGGTGTGTCAGCCTATTAGAATAAATTCTGTAATATGGAGTCTCACGAGGTCTTGTGTAAGTCCTCTCACGATTCCATTGCCTAGGTTTTACCCTAGTAGTATGGTTATACTGACTGCTTTCTAGCATTAGATGCAGAATATTCCAATCATTATCAAGCAGGAATAAATTACCTTTCCCTCGAGATAAGTATCCCTTGAATGATCAACATTTTTGGATTTAGGATTCTTATTCTTGAATATTTCTGCTTTTCCCTTCTCGGGTCCAAAGAGACTTGGTAGCAGTCTCCGCTATCAAGAGCTTAAAGGCACACAAGCAATTCTATTTTTGGATTTATTCTTTTACTAGAGTCGTTGACTTCTCGAGACTTCGATTTTGCTTCTTTGAGGCATTCTCATTTGGTTTTACTGCTTCAAAGAAATTTTATCGAGATGGATCTAGTGCAGCACAAACTTAGGACCACCTCGTACTAGTTCAAGAACTCTTACTCGATCCACTCTTGTTAGATTGCCGAGTTCCAAATCCAAGCCCGCTTCTATCTCCATAAGGCTTTCCCGATTTGTATGCGATTGGAACAAGATGGTTCAAAGAGATTCGTAGGTCAGCTGGATGTTCAAAGCAGACTTATGCCGATTCTCGCCCAACATCTTTTCCTTACCTTTGAAAACCCTTAATTCAAATTTTCAATCTTCCAACTTCTAACTCAAGAGCCTCTTTTTCAAATTTCTTCACAATCTCATAACCGCATTGTATTATCCTTAGTTGATTAAGGATGGCATCCAAAGTCTCATTGTTGTCGAATTTCTAGGATTTGAACCACAAAGTTGATTCACAATCACTTCCAAAGCAGGAGTGTTTATAGATACAAAGGTTGTATACCTCCTCGCCATCCATGTTGGCCATCAAAGCATAATCCTCCATATCAAAGAACTGGCTGGCCGTGGTCATCCGATTCATTTCCTTTTCGTATCCCACTTCATATCCTCGATTCATCTTCAAAGAACCATAGCCTTCTTGCCATGTCTCCTTTGTTGACTCTTGTCTTCGTGAGGTCCGACAATCAGTCTAAAATGTCCAGCTTCTTACAGCTTGAAGCAAAGATAATCAGTGTTCCTTGCCTTGTTTCAACTCGTGACAATCAGTCCAAGTGTCCTGGTTTCTTGCAATGAAAGCATAGATAGTCATTATCTTTCTTTGGTTCTTCTTTCCTTCTTTCAAGAGGGCCTCTTTGTGAAATTTCTTGTAGGGCCTTCCACCTTCATCATTCTGATTTTCTTGCTCAAGAGGGCAATTTGTTCTTGCATTTCATCTAGCATATCATCCTCGTCTCCCTGATGTTTCTTCATGATGTGAAGCAGCCAATGCAAAGGGTCTTTGGCTCTTCCTTTTCGGCCAGCACTAGCTTCTTGCTAAATTCATAGGCCTTAAGATCGAGAACAATTTGAAGGTGTCTTCTTCATGCAAATTTTCTCATTTCTTCAATTGCAAATACCTTCATTTTCCAAACATCTCTTGCAGTAAAGCTTCCAAGATTTTGGTGTTTACTTCTCTTTGAATAACTTACACTCAAGCAGAGTAAGTTCATCTAAGATTGCATTGAACTGACTCCATTTGCTCAATGGTTTCATTAGGTAGCATTTTGAACTTTTGAAACCTTTTTCCGCCACACCGATTTTGTTCTTCTTTATTGCATCAAGCCTTTCACAGATTAAGTGAATCTTATCCCAAAGTTCCTTTGCAGCCTTGCAATCTTTGACTTTCATGTACATATTGCTATCCAAGGTTCAGATGATATCAATAGCAATGTTGTTGAGGTTTGCTCTTTTCCTGCCTTCTCGCATTCCATTCTCTCTTGGTTTAGAATGTACTCGCTCACACCCATCATATCGCTTTGTAATCTCCAAAGGGTCCTTCGCTAGTACATCCATCATCTCATCATGAGTAGCAAGCAAGATATGCCTCATTCGACGCTTATACTCATCAAATCTATCAAGAGAGCACATCAACATGGTTCTAGCATACCGTGTGTTATCCATGATGCAAGTCTTGAAAATCAAGAATTTGAAAGAAAGTTTTAAAGAATTTTCACAAGCACAACAAGTAGGATTCCTTCGTAATGTACAATCGCCCCGATACCAATTGTTGGTCCCTTGAAAAGGCTTTAGTTAAGTTTAGAGGGGGTGAATAAACTTAACACTTAAAACTTTGGAGTTAACAAATTTCAGAACTTCAAAGAAATTCATTGATACTTCAAGAGTCTGGCTGAGACCTCAGAGAGCTCTCACCGATAAACAAGAGTTCACCGACAGCCTCACTTTGCTGAATTTGTGCAAATGGAATAATATCAAAATTAAGCCTTGTTACTTGTTGTTAAATATGTTACTAAGTATTAGATACTCAAGAGTGTATGTGTGTGATTTCAGCTTGCTAGATTCAAAGAAGTTGATATGAATAATGACTAAGTGCGTAAAGTAAATGCAAGAAGTAAGTAGAGAGATTTTTATAGTGGTTCCAGTGATGTAATCCTCAGACGCCCACTCTTCTCCCGTGATGTTGGAGGAAATTCACTAGTAATCTTTGAGTTATCTCGTTACAAAGAATCCTAGGTTGCTTGTCCTTCACCAATAACTATGGCTTCACAAATCGAAAACTAAGAATGTAGGATTGTCGCCTCCCGAGTCTTCCACTCGTCCTTGAAGGGTAGAATTGCCTCTTCACCACTTCCACCACAAACCAACAAATTTTCACACCCAATGATGCTTCACTGCCTTCAAGAGTTCTTTATAAAATAAAGAATGAATCAAGTAATGATTCAATGGCAAAGCAGCCTTGATTAGATGATATAATCAAGAGCCTTGCGCCTTCAAGTGTGTATGCTTGATGCAAATTTTTAAACACGTAATGCACTTGAAGAAAATAACTAGATCAAGCAATTTTAAGCTCAAGAAGTTCAAGCAGGTGTTTTTCACCAATGTTATCACTTGAAGTTTATTCCAAAATTCATCATCTTCTTCTTGAGTTGAAAGTCCTCTATTTATA